>CM039674.1:468691179-468888679 GCA_022496015.1 Hordeum marinum | reverse complement strand
GAAAGGGAGGAGGTTTACGGGGGTTTAGAGAGTTAATTTAGGGGTTTTATATTGTTATAGCTAGCTAATTGATAGAGAGAAGTGTCCTCTCTTTCTCCGTGCTTGGTCGATGCTAGCTACTATAGAGAGAACTCGACACGCCTAGCTAGTAAGCAAATGAAGGAACCATTAAGTACAGAAGATCGTCATGAACATTTAGAGATAGAAGTGATCGACCTCTCTTTCTCCGAGAGATTGGTCATATAACAAGTTTTTGTATATATATCCGACGCTACTATCTACATATATAAAATATAAGATCTCTTACAATCCCTAACATCTAATGTCCAATTGCAGATGGTATTCTCCGGCTTTATTGATGACATGGTCAAGAAAGAGTCCTGCCAATTCTTCTTGAATTGCTCGTATGCGATCATGTGGTAGGAGTTCATCCCGCATCTTCCACATCTAATTTGAAGAAGGGGGTCAATACATATATATGTTAATAAAATAAAAGTGTGAATATTATTTCTTATGCACTTGAAATTGTTTTTAAAGAAGCCCCGCTTAGAGGTCGTCGCGTTGTAGATGAACTCGCAAACGTAGTCTCCACATAAATTAGTCCCGTCTACCTGCCACAAGCACTTTACGAGAAATAGATGTCAATCCAACTGATAATAAAGCATGATAAATGGTATTGATGAAAATAGAATCAATAGGAGATGTGCGGAACTAGCTAGTAGTACTTACTTTCGGGTGTGTAAATCGCAGCTCCCTCGGCAGTGCCGGAACAATTGTTGTGAACTCTTTCCAAACCCTGCCAGACAAAGAAATAATTACTTGATATCAGGAAATGAACAAATTAAAGTTGCCGATATGATGCGATAATGATCGATTGAACTTACTTCTAGAGAATTTTAGTCATGTCCGCATAATTCTGGGGATCTTTTCATCTCGAGTCTAAGACGATTACTAGTCCCCGCTCAACCTGAATCTCTAGCAGAATAAAGTGGAAACTGTGCACGCATGCATAACTCATCAATTACATTACTATAAACCTCGAGTAATAAGGGAAACCGAATATGCACAAGACAGTAACACTCACTTAAAGTTGTAAGGAAAGAGTATTGTCCCTTTGTTTTGATTTTTAAGCAACGATTCTAGCAAGTTCTCCTTGGTTTGTGTGGGATGATGTTTTAAATTATGCTCATGTATGACATCTGGGTTAATGAAACCAATGTCATACATTTGTGTTTTTTTGCATTCGACGATCTTCAATCTGCATAATATAGTAGTGAGGATAATTATATATACATGCAATGAAAGAGCTGAGCTATATACATAGAGACTTAATTACAGAAGTAGTACTTACAGACAGTAGCAAGTCACGATTGTTTTGTCGATGACCTTCTAATTGTATAACTGCCATATCTTCTCAAATTCAATATTCAACATTTTAGTTCCAACGAGGTCATGCTGATCTTTAACTGACAGTACCAAAGAATCCTTCTCAGACTCGCGGCAGCTTTGCATGTACCATTCATGGAATCTTCGCATCATCATTGTTAGAGGAGGAGGATCGGGTTTGACGAGAGGATGCCCGTACCGGTATTTGAATTCGTCCACCTCCAACTACTCAAATAGTACATCATCGCTCAGGTAATCACCAGGTTTGGTACCGGGGACCATCCCTTGATGATTAGCGACGATATCGCTAGAAACCTTAAGCGGGGGGCACGATTGGTTTGCCTGTTCGCTGAGCTTGGGATTTTTTTCCCACTTCTTCGTTCCGCTAAATTTGCATCACTGGAAGTACCTCCCGACGGCCGCGCATCTTGATATGTCTTTTTAAGAATACGAACATAGTTGGAATCCAGCGGAGGCGATGGTGGTCGCTTCAGGGTATCGATAGTGCGCATCGCTTTCACCGGATCTATCTTCTCCATTGGAGTTGGAGTTTTGTTTTCAAAATGGTCCCTCACTTCGGCCTGACTTAACTCCTTGTTTTTAGACTCGGTCCTCTCATATGGTAATTTTTCCAGAGGCTTGAGGGATGGACCGTATCTGTATCCCCTGCTTCCTATGGTCGTACTGCTAGCTGCCGGAGCAGCGGCGGCTCCCTTCTGTCATTGTTTACTAGGCGCCGGAGGAGCCGCAGCGGCGGCGTTTGTCTTCTGTCGTTGCCGACGAGGCTGAGGAGGAGGCGTAATGCTCCGACGTGCCGGATTAGTTAAAGGAGGCGGCGGAGTGCCCCAAGTGCCGGAGGAGCCAGAGAAGGAGGCGGTGTGCCCTAATCACTCACCGGAGGAGGAGGAGGAGGAGGCGGAGTGCCCTAATTTTCCTGAGGAGAAGGAGGAGGCGGAGGCATCCAGTTTGGAAGCTTGATGTACTCCTTCTGCCATAGGCATGTCCTCCTCAGGGCACGAACCAGTTTATTCTCTCCTTCACCTGTATAGTGGTCAAGCTCGAGCTCCTCAAATTCCGGCATTACTTCATCCACCATCACAACAGCATAGCCATGTGGAATCAGACGGCAGTGAAAAGTTCTGTTGGGTTGACGAGGTGCAACAGAGCCGACAGCCGCCTTGAAAGTGAGGTTCCGGAATTTCATCATAAGCTCGCAATGTTGAGCCTCCGTGATAGTATCCACAGGGTAGCTAGGAGACGTGAAGTCGGGCTAAACGGGCTCCGTGGAAGTGACGCTGCTTCTCCGCTGAGATGGCAGGGTAGTAGCTTCTGGGGTAGCTTCGTGCCGCTGAGATGGTTGGTCGGTAGCTCACTGGCTCTTAGCTTCCACTAGCTTTTGTAGTCTTGCATTGAGCTTCTGAAGTTCGCTCAGCTCCACCTTCCTCTTTCTCTCCCAGCTTCTGTAACCGCCTGCGTCGGGAAACCCAACCTACCATGAAACGGAGCCTGGTGTGCCTCGTGTTCATCCAGGGTGCTCAGCATTCCCTAGGGCCTCAGTTAGCTTGTCCTTCTCTCTGTCAGGAATGAACGTCCCTTCCTATGTTGTGATGATATAGTTCTGAAGGTTGTTCACGGGTGTTGCAAGTTGCTCGTCCGTCCAATAGCACTTCCCTGTTTCAGGGTTCAAAGTTCCCCCAACCCCGAAGAACCAAGTCCTTGAACGGTCTGGCCAGTTATATGTATGCGGTTGGACCCCTTTAGCAAGTAGGTCATTCTCAGCTTTGTCCCACAACGGCCGGGCTTTAAGGTAGCCACCTGACCCCGTGTGATGGTGAAACTGCTTCTTTGCAACATTGTTCTTGTTTTTCTCTGACATTTTCTTACTCTTCTCCGATGTCTTGTAGGCCACAAATGCGGGCCAGTAATCTCCTATCTTCTCATATCGACCGACGAATCGTAGAGTCTTCCCTTTGTCGACAAACTTTGATTTCAACTCATTCTTCCACCTCCTGAATAGATCTGCCATCTTCTTAAGAGCACACGCCTTGACCCGTGGCTCTATAACTGGCTTATTCGGATCCTCCTCTGACGGTAGGGTGAAATTTGCCTTCAGCGCGGTCCAAAGATCTTCTTTCTGTCTATCGGTGACTTAATCACCATTAGGGGCGTCATCCTCAGGCTTATTCCATTGCTTGATGCTGATCGGGATGTTGTCCCTAACAATAGCTCTGCACTAAGCAGAAAATGCATTCTTGGTCCGCTTGGGTTAAATCGGATGGCCATCGTCCGGGAGTGCTGTGATCGTGAACTTTTCATCCTTGCGCAACCTCTTCTGCGGGCCTCGTCTCGTTACCGAAGTTTGGCTCGATCCGGAGGGCTATAATAGAAGAAAGAAGAGTTAATTAATATATGTACATACCAAAACAATTAATGCATCAATTAGCTAGAGTCAGCACAGGCTTAATTAATATATATACCTCGTCGAACTTTGCAACAGCTCCCTCCTCCGATCGGCCACCGGAGCCGTCATCATGGTCTCCTTCTTCCTGCGGCATTCGGTCACTAGAGCCATCATGATCATGTCCTTCCTCCTTCATTGTTCGATCACCGGAGCTGTCATAATCCACTCCTTCCAGACCATCGGTGAAGTTGAGATACGACAAGATATCACGTCCGCCATGGATTATGTCCCCCAACAACTGTTCTTGTTCTTCGTCTCTTGGATCCATAGTTTCTACAAATATTACAACATGGCAATTAATATACAAACATGAATGTCCGACGTCCGGAGCGCCTCTCTCATGAATGTTCGACAACTCTTCTAGGGTTTGGGGTGGCCTCGACAACGCTCTTTTAACTCATTTAACTTGGTAAATTTGGTTGGCCTCGACAACGCTTCTAGGGTTTGGGGTGGCCTCGACAACACTTCTAGGGTTTGTGGACTCCTCCCCCCTCTTTTTCCCGAGAGAGTTAGGGGATACTCCTCCCCCCTCATTTCCCCTGATTTACGCTCTTTCTAAATATCAACAAAAAAATCATGAACGTTTAGTGAAGTTGCCCCTCCCCGATTTAGGCAAAGTAAAACCCCTTTGTGAAGGAACTTCTGTTTAGCCAACTTATTTTCTGCCAACAAAATATATATATCATATATACAAAAACATGGGATACCTTAATTAGTTCAATTTTTTGCCTTGAACAATCATTGAACCGTTTGACAGAAACCACCCATAAACTCTTTCATAATTTTCTTTAGCATACATCCATGGAAAAAACATGAAGCAACGATATTTTTTTATATCATATGATAATTTTCTATATATATACATCCATCCATCCATATACACACACATATATACATGGACCAAAAATGCTATAAAAAATTATATGAACAAAAAAAAGCATACATCATCTATCATCAACATCATCAGCTATCAACAACATCATCATCTAACTATCATATATCATCTATATATCATCTATATATCAGCAAAATTAATCAGCAAAATCTACAGGGACAGAGAGGAGGGAGGAAAGGGGGGTAGAGGCGCGTCAGGGCAAGGAGCGCGTTAGGGAGCGGCGCCGGCGTCGGGGCAGGGCACGCGTCAGGGCAGAGGCGTCGACGGCGAGCTCGGGTAGCCTGGCGGTGTTGATGTGCTCGGCGTCGTCGGGGGCAAGTGCTAGATGGAATATGAAAAAATCGAAACTGTCGCTTATATACACAGAGCATTGGTCCCAGTTGGTTGCACCAACAGGGACCAACTCCACTCCTACGATGCTTTGAAAGAAATTAAAAAGCACTTCAAACGAACTTTGAAAAAGTTGAAAGTTGGCATGGTATCATCATTTCACCCACATAGCATGTGCTAAAAATTTGAGTGGGTTACGACAAAAACTGGATGCACTTCATGTACAAAATGGACAATCTATTTTGAAGTATCACGGTTTCGGACGAAAACTCATCTGTTACGAAGGGATTTCATTTTTTTGAACTCATTTGGACTCCAGAATTTGTGTGTGTTCAAAATGCACCATTCAAAGCCACATCATCAATTTTCAACCCTTTCTGACTTCATTTTGTATTTTCCATGCACTTGCTGATTTTTTTGAGCTAAATTACCCTGAAATTGAAAAGCACTTCAAATGAACTCTGAAAAGGTTGAAAGTTGGCATGGTATCATCATTTCACCCACATAGCATGTGCTAAAAAGTTGAGTGGGTTACGATAAGAAATGGATGCACTTCATGTACAAAATGGACAATCAGTTTTGAAGTATCACAGTTTTGGACGAAAACTCATCTGTTACGAAGGGATTTCATTTTTTTTTTGAACTCATTTGAACTCCAGAATTTTTGTGTGTTCAAAATGCACCATTCAAAGCCACATCATCAATTTTCAACCCTTTCTAACTTCTTTGGTATTTTTTTTCATGCACTTACTAATTTTTTTGAGCTAAATGACCCTGAAATTGGAAAGCACTTCATATGAACTCTGAAAAGTTTGAAAGTTGGCATGGTATCATCATTTCACCCACATAGCATGTCATAAAAAGTTGAGAGGGTTACGGCAAAAACTGGATGCACTTCGTGTACAAAACGGAGAATCTCTTTCAAAGTATTAGGGTTTCGGACGAAAACTCATGTGTTACAAAAGGCATTTCATTTCTTCACATGTCACTGCAATGATATAGTTGTGGAGAGAAAGTCTTCACTTCTTCTTCGTGTGTGTCCTTTGCTTATTGCGCCGTAACCATGGATAATTTTCATCGTTTAACAGGGTGCTTGGGTCAGCCTTGACTTTGAAGGGAGGAATTTCATGAAACTTTTCATAATCTTCAAACATGTGTGTCTTGCCCTCCAATCCCACGATGTCTCTTTTTCCTGAAAGAACTATGTGGCATTTTGGCACATCGTATGATGTATTCTCTTCCTTATATTTTCTTTTTCTCGGTATGGTAGACATGTCCTTCACATAGAAAATCTATGCCACATCATTGGCTAGGACAAATGGTTCGTCTATGTACCCAAGATGGTTCAGATCCACTGTTGTCATTCCATACTGTGGGTCTTCCTGTACCCCTCCTCTTGACAGATTGACCCATTTGCACTCAAACAAAGGGACCTTGAAATCATATCCATAGTCAAGTTCCCATATGTCCACTATGTAACCATAATATGTGTCCTTTCCCCTCTTGGTTGCTGCATCAAAGCGGACACCGCTGTTTTGGTTGGTGCTCTTTTCATCTAGGGCGATCGTGTAAAATGTATTCCCATTTATCTCGTACCCTTTGTATGTCAATACAGTCGAAGATGGTCCCCTAGCCAACGAGTAAAACTCATTAGAAACAGTGTTGTCACCCATGAGACGTGTTTGTAAACAACTGCCGAAAGTCCTGATGTGTTCATATGTAATCCAGTCGTCACACTGCTCCGGGTGTTTGGAGCGCAGAATATTCTTGTGTTCATCGACATACGGGGTCACCAAGGTGGAATTCATTAGAACTGTGTAGTGTGCTTGAGACCAAGAATGCCCGTCCCTACATATTATTGAGTCCGCTCCTAGCATGCCTTTTCCAGTCAGTCTCCCCTCATACCGCGATTGAGGGAGACCAATCTTCTTAAGGTCAGGAATGAAGTCAACACAAAACCCAATGACATCCTCTGTTTGATGGCCCATGGAGATGCTTGCTTCTGGCCTAGCACGGTTCGAACATATTTCTTTAAGACTCCCATGAACCTCTCAAAGGGGAACATATTGTGTAGAAATACAGGGCCCAGAACGGCAATCTCGTCGACTAGATGAACTAGGACGTGTGTCATGATATTGAAGAAGGACGGTGGGAACACCATCTCGAAACTCACAAGACATTGCACCAAATCACTTCTTAACCTTGGAAGGATTTCTGGATCGATCACCTTCTGAGAGATTGCATTGAGGAATGCACATAGCTTCATAATGGCTAATCGAACATTTTACGGTAGAAGCCCCCTCAATGCAACCAGCAGCAGTTGCGTCATAATCACGTGACAGTCATGAAACTTTAGGTTCTGGAACTTTTTCTCTGCCATATTTATTATTCCCTTTATATTCGATGAGAAACCAGACGGGACCTTCATACTGAGCAGGCATTCAAAGAAGATTTCCTTCTCGTCTTTGGTAAGAGCATAGCTGGCAGGACCTTCATACTGCTTTGGATGCATGCCGTCTTTTTCATGCACACATTGATGTTCCTCCCGTGCCTCCGGTGTATATTTTCTCTTCCCATACACTCCCAAGAAGCCTAGCAGGTTCACGCAAAGGTTCTTCATCACGTGCATCACGTCGATTGCAGAGCGGACCTCTAGGTCTTTCCAATAGGGTAGGTCCCAAAATATAGATTTCTTCTTCCAATGGGTGCGCGTTTGTCAGCGTCATTTGGAACAGATAGTCCGCCAGGACCCTTTCCAAATATTACTTGTAAATCATTGGCCATATCAAGTATGTGATCACCAGTACGGAGGGCGGGCTTCTTCCGGTGATCTACCTCACCTTTGAAATGCTTTCCTTTCTTTCGACATTAATGGTTGGTCGGAAGAAATCGGCGAAGCCCCAGGTACACATTCTTCCAGCATTTGTCCAAATATATACTCTCGGTGTCACCTAAATAGTGTGTGCATGCATGGTATCCCTTGTTTGTGTGTCCTAAAAGGTTACTGAGAGTAGGTCAATCGTTGATGGTTACAAACAGCAACGCATGTAGGTCAAAGTCCTCCTGTTCGTTCTCATCCCACATACGTACACCTCTTCCATTCCATAGTTGTAAAAGTTCATCAACTAATGGCCTTAGGTACACATCAATGTCATTGCCGGGTTGCTTAGGGCCTTGGATGAGCACCGGCATCATAATGAACTTCTGCTTCATCCACAACCAAGGAGGAAGGTTATACATACACAGAGTCACAGGCCATGTGCTATGTTGGCTGCTGTGCTCCCCAAAAGGATTAACGCCATCTGCACTTAAACCAAACCATACATTCCTCGGGTCACCTGTAAAGTTGCTCCACTTTCTCTTGATCTTTCTCCACTGCGACCCATCAGCGGGTGCTCTCAACTTCCCGTCTTTCTAACGGTCTTTTTTGTACCATTGCATGAACTCGGCATGCTTTTTGTTTCTGAATAGACGTTTCAACCGTGGTATTATAGGAGCATACCACATCACCTTGGTAGGAACCCTCTTCCTGGTGCGCTGGCCCTCAACATCACCAGGGTCATCTCTTCTGATCTTATACCGCAATGCACCGCATACCGGGCATGCGTTCCGTTCCTCGTACTCACCGCGGTAGATGATGCAGTCATTAGGGCATGCATGTGTCTTCTGCACCTCCAATCTTAGAGGGCATAGAACCTTCTTTGTTGCGTACGTACTGTCGGGCAGTTCGTTATCCTTTGGAAGCTTCTTCTTCATAGTCGGTTGGAATTTCTGGTTCAATTCCTATAGATAAAAACATCTACGTCAAGTTGACGGCATAAATAATTGTCATAGACATTAGATATGTGAAATAGTTATATAAGAGATAATATACCACATCTAAATCATAGACTGGACGAGGACCGACGTGGGCGGATACCATAACCATGGCACTATATAATAACAAACAATAATAAAAGTAAGAAAATCATACGAGTAAGTATTTTTTTAGCAAGAAGATAAGATCAAGAGGCTCACCATGCGCGGGCGATCGACGGCGGTTTCAGGACGGGGACGGGACAGGACGGACCGCCGAACCTAGACAAATCTTGACGAAAATGGAGTTTGGACAAAGTGCTTCGAGAGGAGAAAGCTTAAGTTTGGCTTGGGCATTTCATCAAACACCTCATGTGCATAGGAGGTGAGCTAGAGCACCACAAAGGTCTTCCCTCGCCGGCAAAAAAAAACAGAGCAGTGTGTGGAGTGCTCTGCTCGTCGGCAAGGGGGTATATATAGGCATCTCATTGGTCCCGGTTCGTGGCTGGAACCGGGACTAAATGACCACCTTTGGTACCGGTTCCAGACACGAACCGGGACCAATGGGTGTGGGCCAGGAGCGAGGCACATTGGTCCTGGTTCGTGACTGGAACCGAGACCAAAGGGGCTAGACGAACCAGGACCAATGCCCCACGTGGCCCGCCCGGCTCCCTAGCCTCACGAACCGGGACTGTTGCACCCATCGGTCCCGGTTCGTGACTGAACCGGGACTAATAGGCTGGCCCGGCCCGAACCGATGCCCTATTTTCTACTAGTGATTGGGCCCCTTCGTATTTTATGTCAGATTTTGATCATCTATATACTACTAAACTATAAAGTGTATGCTATGAAATATTATACTATTGGATTTGTATTTGAGAGAGATTTCCAAAAATATAATTTTTGTGACATTTTGTGTACATTTTATTAGTTAAATTTATAGGTCAAACTTTAATACAAAATGAGTGGGACCTAATAAATCCGGACGAAGGGAGTAAAACATTAAGCTTCATGTCATTTGTACATCCAATTCAAGAATCCTGCCTCCGCCAAACGTGCAAGCACAAAACCTTAGAGTGCGAATAACCGAACATTGACGGGAGCCATCTCACATGCACGTGCCAAAAAACATGTGACAGTGCCAATGATAATGGCGCCTAGACATGACGACAACTCTGTATCTATTGCAAAGCGTAGCCGCACCACTGGGATGCACGTCTTCGCATCGCCGCCGTCAATATCGCTTTGCCACCGTCGTTGCTCACACATGACAAATAACACAACAATAGTTTAGGACAGCCAAGGTTGTCACCCTGACGTCCAAGCTCCATCGACTACGTCAGACCGCTCGAGGCCGCCGCACCGAGCGACTAGAGTGCCCCTTGCGCGGGAGATCACTACATGAGAATGCATCCCCGCCACAACCATCGGTTGAGCGGGTTTTGCTTGTCGGTGTCCTCTGGCGGCAGTATGGGAGGAGAGGAGAGGATGCAGGGCTGGCGTCAGTGGGCGATGTGAGTGTTGGGTTCTATGGATAAGCCTTCATTTGCGGATGCGCACACCCTTGCTCTTTGTGCGGTGGCACTAACACCCACACCGGCTCTCATGTTCATGCTTGTGTGATGTCGCTTCTAGTTGACGATCCCTACTTCCCATATCGATGAAATGATACACAAAGCTTTTGTGTATTCCTAAAAAAGTATATATAAGCCTTCATTTTAGCTCTACGGATAAGCCAATTTATCGTCTTCTTGAATTTTCTCATGTATATGTAGAGATCACGCTGCATACCCTTGAAGATGTCGTCGTTCCTGATGGTCTAGATTGCCCAAGAGACACACATCACGATCTCCACGAAGAAAGGCAGGGCAATCTTGCGCCTATGATCAAGAAGAATGTTTTGAATGCTGGAGGATGATAAGTCCAACCAGGATAGATGTAGTTCCAGCAAGCAAAGTCAAATGAACATGAGAAGAAGATATGGTCCCTTGTTTCTAGAGAAAGGGAGTCACACATAGCACAATTGTAATATGCTATGATAAAATGATTTGGTGCTCTGGTGTATAGTCTGTTACGCAGGAGAATACCTTGTGCTTATTCTTAGAGCAAGATTTCAAAAAGTCCGTATAATTGGATTACGTCCGATCTTTTTTTAATAGTGATCTAAATGTATTATACTATTTGTATAGAGAGGATATATTTTATGCACCAGAAAGATCCTATATTTACTTTTAAAAATAAAAATATATTAATATCACGAAGACATCCATTACACCGGTTTTACATTTACTAGTGGAACGCACGTGCTTTGCACGAGTACATTATTAATACAAAGGTTCACACAAAGAAGCAAAATTTCAATACAATCTGACCACCTTTTACATTGATTGTTTTAGATTTGCAACCTCGTGCCAAGTTATGATGTATTCATAATTTTTACTTTCTCAAATTAATGAAATAGGTCAACTTTAGTGATCTTAATGCCCTTACATTTTACTTACAGAAGCAGTACGTACTACTACTTTACAAAATAGCAATTCACATCATGGGATTATATTTTGCTGAGAAAATGATAATCTCCATGCATTCTACATCGTTTGGACGTAGATGGAACTCGTCCATGGGCTAGAATGATTAAGGAGTCACATGTCCAAAAAGAGCCGCCAAAAATGGTATATATGCAAAAATAGACAATGGAACTTGGGCACAGGCACACCCCAATTAAAAATATATTAAAAAATAATAATTCAAAATTCTTTTGAAGATGGTTCAATATTATACTCGTATGTAAACTTTGGCGAAGAAATGACTTTCATGGTCTTCTGTGCCAAAGTGATAATCATTTATATATAAAAGTTACTATTCAGTATTTTTCTTTAAAAGAATATGATTAAATTTTTTAAGTTGCAATATTTCTTTTGTCATTTAGAAGAACACTATTCATTTCATCATGAAACTTCATACTTTAGTAGAACACTCGATCATATTGTCTAAGAAAATTTTCTGAATTATTTGATTTTTTTAGGGAAAAGATTCCCATTAGCTAGCAGATTATCAACACATCGTCGGGGAGGAACGAGAGAAAACACTCAAGAGAAAACTTAATCACACATCCACTAGATCCATAATAACACAAGACGAACGAAATCCCAAATAAACGAACGATACAAGTAGCGGTACGTGATCTCCGCCTTGAATCCACGGGGGATCTTCCCTATAGACACTAGTAGAATGTTTGTTTGTAGTCCCGGTCGGGATGGGCCTTTAGTACCAGTTCTCCAACCGGTACTAAAGGGTCGGAACTAAAGGTCCAGACCTTTAGTACCGGTTGGCCCACGGACCGGTACTAAAGGCCCACCACGTGGCTGCCTGCGTGGGCTGGTGGTGAAGGACCTTTAGTACCGGTTGGTGATACCAACCGGTACTAAGTGTTCTGTTTTTGTTTTGTTTTAGCTTTTAATTAGGTTTTAATTTTTCTCTCTATTTTTTGTATTTTCCATTCATTTTAAATTTATTTTACGGTGCTATATACTGTAAACAGTACACAAGTTGATGCATATATATATATATATGTAATATAATATATAATATCTCATACACAGTATATATACAAATGAAATTACACATCCATGTATATTCTGGACTTATAAATTAAGGCCCAAAAACCGGCCGGTACTAGCTAGCTAGTGCTCCGCATGAATCTCAGTTTTCTACTACTGATTTGCTGGCATTATTGATGCGGCGGTAAGGAATAGTGCTCTTCGTTTACATCAATGACATGTCGAAGAAGAAATTCCGCAAATTCCTCTTGAAGTGTTACAAAGCGTTTCTCAGGTGAGAGCTTCGAAATCATCTGCCAAATCTCGAGTTGTCTTTCACGTGCTCTTCTATGACGTATACGGCATTCGGACTGAATGTGAATGTTCTCGCAGAGGAAGTATCCACATAAATTTGTCCCCTGTGGCTGCCTCGCGCAGTTTGCAAAAGAATAGAGTTCAGTAAGATAATTAATAATCAAGCATGATAATAGTATTGAAACTAGAATTAAAGAGACGCGCGGACCTAGTAGTACTACTTAATTACATGCATCTTTTTTCACTTCAGCTTCGGTTTCCATTGACGACCGTGATGGTTTTTTCTATCATCTTTTTCCAAACACTACGCGGCAAAGAAAAAGAACGAAAGAGTTATTGTAATTACTTTTGATATCAGGAAATAATGAAAGAAAACGAGGACGATAAAGATTGAAATTACCGTTCTATCATAAAATAGAAGTCCATGTATGATTGTTCTAGTGTATCTAGTGAGTTGTACACTTGAATAAGTCTATCCGCGAGGATAATATTTAGGAGGATATAGTGGTCTCTACCAGAAGTTTATACAATTAAGCAGGCATGCATATAACTCATCAACTACACTTGACAGCGAGCTAGTAAGCAAAAATAGAATTTGTAGTATACAAGAGAGCAAACACTCACCCCGTGTTGTAAGGAAATATTATAGTAGATTTGGTATTCATTAGTGCCTCTAGAAATTTTTCCAAGATATCTTCTGTGTCCTTGGCATAATGTTTTACCACATGACCATGAACGGTATTTGGGTCGATGAACCCAATGTCATCGATTCCCTCTTGTTTCAATTCCCACATCTTCAATCTGCATAATACCGTAGAAAAGAACATATATAGTGAAGATAAGCCAATGAACGATATCTGAGCTAGAGACTTAAATTATTAAAGATATAAATCGCTTACAGACAATAGCAACTGATGAGAGTTTTGTCGATAGAGTCCACGTGGTATAACTGGAAAAGTTCTAAGAATTCAAGACATATGTCACATCCATTGACGTAATGCTCTTTCCTTACTTTGACCATGACCACCGTCTCCCCTCGCTTTGCTTCATGCAGGTACCAGTCATGCAACCGTCGCATCGCAGTTGGTAGTTCCTTGTATTGCTCGGTGTGACAAGTGGTTTTCCGACGGCATATTGCATTGCGTACTCAGTTGCACCGTACCCGTGGATTTCCTCGGTGCCAAGGATTTGGCCAAGAGTGAGACCTGTAGCCTCTACTTCTTCGAGGTCGATTGGGTTGCCAGCAACGCCGACTGCTTGGATCGATTGCTTGCTTGGATTGGTACTCACCTTGAGCAGAGAGATCGATTGCTTGGATTGTTCTCCGAGCTGGGGAACTATTTTCCCGCTAGTAGTACCACCTGTCGTTGATGACATACTTCCCGACTTCTTCCTTGGGCTGGGCCGACTTCTCTGCCCACTTGCCTTCTGAATCTGTCGCTCATAGTCTGTCAGCATACGCTCCACATATGCCGGGGGTCGATCAATAAAGTGTTCCCTAAAGTGCTCTCGGACTTCCTTGGGTATTACCTCCTTTGGCGATAGGGGCTTCTTTGTAAAAAAGGCTTTCACTTGGCGATCGCTTTCAATTTTGTTTTCCTCTGGTGTCATGTTGTAAGGCAGCTTCTTTTTGGCCGGAGGCTCAGGTTTCTTCTTTGCTTTCTTCCGAAGAGGACTGTTGATGGCCTTCCTCTTTTGGGAACCCTGCTGGCGGGACCGCTGCCGGGGTGGAGTCGGCTCACGCGGCGGAGATCGATATCGACGATATGGACTCGTGTCGTGCTCCGTCCCGAGGTTGGGTGGACTCGCGCTGGGATCCCTATCGAAGTTGGACGTCTCTCGAGGTGGGGAGGACTGCTGGCGCTGCGATGCCTCTGGCTGGGATCCCTTGTGCTGGACATCGATACTCGGAGGAGCCGGTGGCCTTAGCGCCAAGTGTGGAAAGACGATGCAGTCCTTACTCCATAGTATGAGACCACGGCTGGCTTCTGCCAGTGCGGACTCCCCCTCACCTCTAAGGATGTCAAGTTATAGTTCATCATATCCTGGCTCTGTTGCGTCCACCGCGACACGAGCATACCCAGCTAGAACCGGATTGAAATGCCAGAGAACATCAGGTGTATTTGGTAAAGCATAGCTCGTCGCGACCTGCACGGGTATGTTCTTCATTTTCTGGATTAGCTCACAAGATGTCTTCTCAGTGATATCATCCACGGGGGTGTGACCCAGCGATGCCCCCGTGGAACCCACGCTGCTTTTCGGCAGTGTAGATGGGATGGGTTCCGATGCCTCCTGTCGCGGAGTTGCCCTTTGCTGGGTCAGTACCTGTATCTGCAGCTGCTGCTGCTCGTACTTCTATTCCAACTTTGAAAGTCGGTCTACTTCCACCTTCTTTTTTCTCGAACGGCTTTTATAACTGTCCTTCCAGCCTGTAAACCCCTCATACCACGGAACAACGCCCACGCCTCGTGTTCGTCCTTCGTGTTTGGGATTCCCGAGGGCGCGTGTAAGCTCGTCGTTCTCTCTAGCTGGCTGAAACCGTCCTTCTTGGGCAGCTTTTATTGCTTCAATCAACTCATCTGATGCATGCTTCAGACTAGCCAGTACAATAATCTTCCATGTTGTTGGGTCCAACTTTCCCCCATGCGCAAAAAAACAATTCCTGCACCTCCGGGGCCAGTGGAAGGTTACTGGAGTGATCCCTTCAGCATGCATCTTATTCTCTAATGCATCCCACTTAGGAATGGCTGACTTGTATCCACCTATCCCTAGTTTATGGTGATACTTTTTTTCTCCGCATTTATCTTATTCTTTGTCGACTTCTCCATAGCAGCTTTCGATGTCTTGTACTCGATAAATGTTTCCCAGTGATTCTCGTATATTCCTCTGAATTCGGGCGCCTTCTTGCCGCTAGCATTGTACTCGGTCCATAATCTTTTCTTTCAAGTCTGGAACCCGTCGGCCATCTTATGGAGAGAAAACTCCTTGACTTTGTCCCTTTGGCGCTCCGAGAGAGAATCTGGTAGGATGAAATGCTCCATGAGATCTCGCCAAAGGACATCTTTAATTCTTTATCGACATAATTCACTGCTGGTTTTGGTTTGTTTGGCAGAATCCATTCTTGCATTGTGATCGGGACTCCGTCCCAAACAACCACTCTGCATTGACGCACAAATGTCTTGGCATTGGCTTCATGGTGAGTCGGTGCGCCATCATGTTTGAAAGCATCAAGATTGAGCTTTACATTGCCGTCCAATATTTTGGCACCGCCTCGTACCTTTCTACTAGATTGGCTTGATTCGGAGGGCTAATAATTAAAAGAAGCAAGATTTGTTAATATATACAAATCAATTAATACACATGTAATGATCACCAGAGGCTAATATGTATATACCTCGCCGGACATTGTTAGTTGTTCCGGATTTTGGAACATAAGTTGTTCTTCATCGGCCTCACATCCATCACAGTAATCGTTCAGGTATTGTGAGCCATCATCATCATGTGATTCACCCAGAAGGTCCGTTGGGTTTTCGGAGGAGCGTATCATGTCGAAGATGTCCTCCTCATGAGCTCTACCGGTATTGTCCATAGCTTAATAACTAATCCATAATAATATAGATAAAAAAATTAGTATTCAAATTAGCATACATTCAACAAGCAAAATAATTGATAGTTAATTAATAATGCATCATCGAATACATATATAGTAGTTCTTAGAAAAGATCTCATCATAATCTCGGATAATAGTTAACACATCAGCTAATCCATTGATCTAGCTAATACATCATAATAATACATATATAGTAGCTAATATATCGATCTAGCTAGAACCCTAGCGCCCGACGGATACCGGGGCGGGCAGTGGACACCCAAAGTGAAGGAACCATCACAGGAGCATAGCTCCAGTGAGATCCCAGAAGAATCTGCTAGGTATTGTCAGACCTGGCCTCCAAAGCTGCCATGTAGCAATGGACGTGCTTGTTCTCCTTGCTGACATGGTATTGTACAACCTCCGCGGGGGACTCAAGCCTCTGAATCGTCCGTGGCCCATGCGGCCGCCACCACAAAACCTCCGGGTCAACGACGGGCTGGCTCCTAACCAAGTTGTGCCGCCCGGAAGGCAACACCTCCCAATACCAGCCTGGCGGAGCCTAGTCCCAGACAGGGCCCCTCGGCTCAAGCAACAGACCTCCTCCGCCGACTCGACGAAGAGGATGCGGGATCGGCATCATCGATGTCGAGAAGAAACACTTAATTATGAAAACAAATTAAATAACACTTAGCAAAATTAACACTTAGCATCTAACAAATGAAATAACACTTAGCAAAATTAGTGGATTAGGGGGGCGGCCCCACTTGTCAGTGGATTAGGGGGGCGGCCCCACTTGTCAAACCTGATAAACTAACTAATTAACTAATTAACTAACCTAATAACCTAATACCCTAATAACCTAAGAACCTAACTGACTAACTAACTAAACTAAACTAACTAACTAAACTAACTAAACTAACCTGATAACCTAACTAACTAACTAACTAACTAAACTAACCTAAGTAACTACAATAACCTAAGAACCTAACTAACTAAGTAACTAAACTAACCTAACTAATTAACTAACCAAATAATAACCTAATACCCTAATACCCTAATAACCTAACTAACTAACCTAAGAACCTAACTAACCTAAGAATCTAATACCCTAATAAACTAACTAACTAAACTAACTAACTAATTAACTAACCTAATAACCTAATACCCTAATAACTTAAGAAACTAATTAAATTAACCGAAAAAACAGGAAAAAAGGTCGGGGCAGTCGGGCACTCACCGGAGCCGGAGTTGGGTGGGGGCTGCCGGGGCGGCGGGCGGCATTGGGGCAGCGGGCAGCAGGGCAGCGTGCGGTGTCGGGGCTGCGGGCTAGGGGCAGCGCGCGGCATCGCGGCGGCGGGCGACGACGGATTTCGGCAGCCTGATGGCGCAACTCTCGCTTCTCCCGGTGCGTGGCTCAGCCTAGGACGAGGCCTCCACTATTTATACCTAGATGAACTTTAGTACCGGTGCGTGGCTCGCACCGGTCCTAAAGACCCTTTAGTACCGGTGCCAGCCACGCACCGGTACTAAAGGTCCTCCCCAAAAAATGCGTGGGGCGGTGGACCTTTAGTACCGGTGCGTGGCTCGCACCGGTACTAAAGGTTTTTTTAATTCATTATTAATTATTATTTTCAGAAAAACCCCTAAACTTTAGAAAATCATGGAAAAAATATATGACTCCAATGGAAATAAATAATATATGAAACAATATCAGAAAAATATAAAGAATCTGTTTATGGCATTTCCATGCATGTTTGAACAACTTAAAATGCTGTATAAGACAATTTGATTAAATGGGATTTGAAATGTCATATCTCGAGTTTGAAAAGCAGTACAAATGAACTCTGAAAAGGTTGTAACTTGGCATGACATCATAATTTCACCCACATACCAACTTCTAAAGAGTTGAGAGGGCTATGGCAAAAACTGGATGCACTTCGTGTACAAACTGGACAATCTCTTTCGAAGTATGAGGGTTTCGGACGAAAACTCATCTATTACATAGGGATTTCATTTTTAAT
The DNA here is from genome assembly GCA_022496015.1 of Hordeum marinum. Lineage (NCBI taxonomy): Eukaryota > Viridiplantae > Streptophyta > Magnoliopsida > Poales > Poaceae > Hordeum > Hordeum marinum. The sequence goes on along the minus strand of CM039674.1, from coordinate 468,870,345 downwards.
AACTTATTTTAATTCCATACTTTTTGTGTGTTCAATATGCACCATTCAAAAGCACATCATGAATTTTCAACCCTTTCTGACTTCATTTGATATTTTTAATGCATTTAATGATTTATTTTGAGCTAAATGATCTTGAATTTGAAAAGCAGTACAAATGAACTCTGAAAAGGTTGTAACTTGGCATGACATCATACTTTCACCCACATAGCAACTTCTAAAGAGTTGACAGGGTTACGGCAAAAACTGAATGCACTTCATGTACAAACTGGACAATATCTTTTGAAGTATTAGGGTTTCGGACGAAAACTCATCTATTACAAAGGGATTTCAATTTTAATAAATTATTTTAACTCCATACTTTTTGTGTGTTCAATATGCACCATTCAAAGGCACATCATCAATTTTCAACCCTTTCTGACTTCATTTGATATTTTTCATGCATTTAATGATTTATTTTGAGCTAAATGATCTTGAATTTGAAAAGCAGTACAAATGAACTCTGGAAAGGTTGTAATTGGCATGACATCATAATTTCACCCACATAGCAACTTCTAAAGAGTTGATAGGGTTACGGCAAAACTAGATGCACTTCGTGTACAAACTGGACAATCTCTTTCGAAGTATGAGGGTTTCGGACGAAAACTCATCTATTACAAAGGGATTTCAATTTTAATAACTTATTTTAACTCCATACTTTTTGTGTGTTCAATATGCACCATTCAAAGGCACATCATCAATTTTCAACCCTTTCTGACTTCATTTGATATTTTCATGCATTTAATGATTTATTTTGAGCTAAATGACCCTGAATTTGGAAAGCAGTACAAATGAACTCTGAAAAGGTTGAAACTTGGCATGACATCATAATTTCACCCACATAGCAACTTCTAAAGACTTGAGATATTACGGCAAAAACTAGATGCACTTCGTGTACAAAACTGGACAATCTCTTTCGAAGTATGAGGGTTTCGAACGAAAACCCATTTATTACAAAGGGATTTCATTTTTAATAACTTATTTTAACTCCATACTTTTTGTGTGTTCAATATGCACCATTAAAAAGCACAATATCAATTTTCAACCCTTTCTAACTTCATCTAATATTTTTCATGCATTTAATGATTTATTTTGAGCTAAATGACCCTGAAATTGAAAAGCAGTACAAATGAACTCTGAAAAGGTTGAAACTTGTCATGACATCATAATTTCACCCACATAGCAACTTCTAAAGAGTTGAGATATTACGGCAAAAACTAGATGCACTTCGTGTACAAAACTAGATGACATCATGAGACTTTAGATTTTGAAAAAAATTCTCTGCCATATTTATTATTCCCTTTATATTTGACGAGAAGCCAAACGGGACCTTGATACTGAGTAGGCATTCAAAAAATATTTCCTTCTCTTCTTTCGTAAGAGCATAGCTGGTAGCACCTTGATACAGCTTTGGAGACATGCCGTCTTTTTGTTAATTCATTGCTTGTCCTCCCATGCCTCCGATGTATCTTTTGTCTTTCCATACACGCCCAAGAAGCATAGCAGGTTCACACAAAGATTTTTTCTCACGTGCATCACGTCGATTGCATTGCGGACCTCTAGGGCTTTCCAATATTCAAGTTCCCAAAATATAGATTTCTACTTCCACATGGGTGCGTGTCCGTTGGTGTCATTCGAAACAGATTGTCGGCCAGGACCCTTTCCAAAGATTACTTGTAAATCCTTGAACATATCAAATATATATTCATGAGTACGGAGGCCAGGCTTCTTCCAATTATCTGACTCACCTTTCAAATGGTTGCCTGCCTTTCTTAAGATATGCTTGATCGGTAGAAATCGACGATGTCCCAGGTACACATTCTTCTTACATTTATCCAAATATATACTTTCAGTATCATCTAAACAGTGCATGCATGCATTGTATCCCTTGTTTGTATGTCCTGAAAGGTTACTAAGAGAAGGCCAATCATTGATGGTTACAAAAAGGAACGCTCGTAGGTCAATTTCCTTCTGTGTGTGCGCATCCCACACACGTACACCTAGTTTTTTCCACAACTGTAGAAGTTCATCAACTAGTGGCCTTAGGTATACATCAATGTCGTTGTCGGGTTGCTTAGGACCTTGGATGAGCACTGGCATCATAATGAACTTCCGCTTCATGCACAACCAAGGAGGAAGGTTGTAGATACATAGAGTCATGGGCCAGGTGCTGTGACTGGAGCTCTGCTCCCCAAAAGGATTCATGTCGTCTGTACTAAGACCAAACCATAAGTTCATTGCATCAGCTGCAAAGTCCTCGAACTCCCTCTCGATTTTTCTCCACTACGACCCATCAGCAGGTGCTCTCAACATCCCGTCTTTCTTACGTTCTTCTTTGTGCCATCGCAACAACTTGGCATGCTCTTTGTTTTGTAACAAACGTTTCAACCATGGTATTATAGGAGCATACCGCATCACCTTGGCAGGAACCCTCTTCCTGTGGCGTTCGCCCTCCACATCACCAGGGTCATCACGGGGGGATCTTATAGCACAGTGCACCGCATACCGTGCATGCATCCAAATTCTCGTACTCCTCACCGCGGTAGAGGATGCAGTCATTAGGGCATGCATGTATCATCTTTACCTCTAATCCTAGAGGGCAGACAACCTTATTTGCTTCGTCCGTACTTTTAGGCAATTCGTTATCCTTTGGAAGCATCTTCTTTATCATTATTAGCAATTCTTGAAATCCCTTGTCAGTTACACCATTCTTCGCCTTCCATTGCGGCAATTCCAGCATGGTATCCAGCTTTTTTTGGTCATCTTCACAATTTGGATACAAGAATTTCTTGTGATCCTCTGACATGCGCTTCAACTTCAACCTCTCCTTGTCACTTTCGCAGATTCTCTTTGCATTAGTAATGACCCGACCCAAATCATCAGCGGGCTCATCTGATGCCTCTTCTTCAGCTTCCCCCATTGATGCCTCTTTTTCAGCTTCCCCCATTGTTGTGTCGGTGAAAGGATAGTTGTCATCATCCTCTTCTTCTTCATTGTCTTCCATTATAACCGCTCTTTCTCCATGCTTGGTCCAACAGCTATATCCGAACATGAAACCGGACTTCAGCAGGTGGTAGTGAAGGGTTTTTGAGGTAGAGTAATTCCTATCATTCTTACAGTCACGACATGGATAACACATGAAACTATTCTGCTTGTTTGCCTCGGTCACACGAATAAAATCATGCAGGCCATTAAGGAACCCTGGACTTAGTCGGTCATCGTACATCCATTGTCCACTCATGTTCACTACACAACATTGAAGTGACCAAATTAATACAACTTCATCATCACATTACAACCAAAGTAGAGCTAGCAGTGACCAAATGTTATTACTGCAAATAATAGATGCTTATAGTTCATACATACATCTCATAAAACAACATACAACTATCTAAAACATGTAAATGCAACAACAAATGCAATCATTATCGCAACTAAGGTAATAATTGAGCCAACGGCATAATGATACCAAGCCTCTTTCTCAATGGCATATTTTCTAATCTTTCTAAGCTTCAAGCGCATTCCAGCTATCTTGTTCTTGTGATCATCGATGATATCGGCAACATGCAACTCCAATCCCATCTTCTCATCTTTAGTTCTTTTCAATTTTTCTTTCAAATGATCAATTTCTTTTTCAACTTGTGTTAACTTCTCGAGCAGAATTGCATAGTCGGTTGGAATTTTTGGTTCAACTACTTCCTATAGATAAAAACATCTACGTCAATTTGGTGGCATAATTAATTGTCATAGACATTAGATGATGTGTGAAATAGTTATAAAATATAACGACATACCACATCGAAATCATAGACTGGACGAGGGCCGACGTGGGCGGATACCATAACCATGACACTGTAGAATAACTAAAAATAATACAAGTAAGTAAATTGTACACGCAGCTATCTAAATCATACAAGTAATTTTTTAACAAAAAGGTTTTAAGAAGAACAAGAGGCTTACCAAGGTGTCCGGTGCCGCGACGAGACGGTGCGTACAATCAACGGTGGTTAGGACGGGTATGGGAAGGCACCAAATAAACCACACCTACACACATGCAACCTAACAAGTTAATTTGAGCTCAAATTGCATATAAATCAAATAAACTCCCACATAATGATCACTCCCCCAAAACCTAGCTAAAACCCACAAATCACATATCTTTGAGCATAGCACAAGCTAATCTAGCAATGAGAGATGAAGGGGCAAAGTTTCTAACCTTTGTGAACACTTGGATAGATGGGGTGCCTTCAAATCTTGACAAATCCTTGGCAAAATGGAGGATGAGCTTCGAGCAAGAAGAAGAACAGGGGAGAAAACAGAGAAACGAGATTCCCTTCGACCGGCTACGGACGAAGCATATATATAGGAAGTCCTTAGTACCGTTTGGTGTCACCAACCGGTACTAAAGGGAAACCTTTAGTACCGGCTCGTGCCACCAACCGGTACTAAAGAGGCATGCGGGGCCCAAGTCTGACCAAAAGCCTGCCACGCCCCCTTTAGTACCGGTTCGTGACACGAAGTGGTACTAAAGGTCTTTACGAGCCAGTACTAAAGGTCGCCCTTCTCCTAGCCATTGGAGTCGTCACGAACCGGGACTAAGAGCCTCTTTAGTACCGGCTCGTAACCAGACCGAGACTAATGCGTCGAACGAAAGGTCTGTTTTCTACTAGTGAGAGGGGCCTTGGCATCACTTGGATCTACACCCAAAGGAGGGCAACCTCCTTAAGAGAGTCAAGTAATGGAGCTAAGCTGAAGTGCAAACATTAGCTAGCCCTAGAAAGAGGAGGGGGTGAGATTTATATAGTTTGAGACGGGGTTGAGGGGTACATGGGCCGAAACCCTTGGGCATGTGCGCAGACAGGGCCTGGACGTCCGGACGGCATCGGACGTCTGACAGCTCAGGGCTGTTCGGACGTCCGGAGGGGGGCCAAATATTCGTAGATTCAGTGCGGGAGCGGCTTGGCTGGATTTCCGAACGGAGTCGGTCATCCGACGACTCAGGATTATCCGGACGTTCGGGGCGGGCCAAACATCCGTAGATTCAACGCGGGTGGGGATTGGCCGGATTTCCAGTCCGGCCCGGACGTCTGTGTTGTGTATCCCCGTTGGCCTTCGAGCTGTGTTGATTCATAGGCGTCGGTCGTCCGGGCCCATACAGACCCTGTAGCCTACCCTCGGGCCCTTCCTTGTCCTTTTGAGCTTCACGTCCTTCCCCTTCTTGTTGGCATCCTTCTCCCTAATACTGGAGTACACACAACACTTTCGTCTGCGGTAGCGACCATGTCTCGAGTGGATCACACATAGTTTGAGCAAGGAGAGATGTCACGTCGTTTTCGATGACGCGTGCACGTGCTCTCATCATGGGTCCTCTTGTGTCTTGCAATGTTCGGGAAGTGTCCATGGTGGTGTTCATGGGATGCTCCACGTCATCTTCCCCCTTGGGGAAGATCCGTCCTTGGATCAAGATCTTCATCACCATGGAAGGGGATAAGTCCGTGACGTTGAATATGTTGCTCACATTGTACTTGTCCCGACGGATGTCTATCTTGTAGGCGTTGTTGTTGTAGCATGCCAAAACTTTAAGGGTCCATCAGCGCGTGGTAGCAGCTTGGACTTGCGCCCGGCGGGGAAATGGTCCTTGCGAAGGTGCACCCATACAAGATCATCGAGCTTGAACACCATGGGGAGTTTGTTGGTGTTGCGTTTGGCAGTGGTGCGTTCCACTTGGCGCTCTATGGTGTTCCTTGTGTCTTCGTGCATCCTCTTGATGTAGCTTGCCCCTACACTTGCGTCCATGTTGATGCGCTCTTTGAGTGGTAGAGGAAGGATGTCAAATGGGGACAATGGGTTGAAGTCGTAGACCACCTCAAAAGGAGACTTGTTGGTGGTGAAGTGTCTTCCTCGATTGTAGGCGTACTCGGCGACAGGGAGGCAATCTTCCCACTCCTTGATGTTCTTCTTGATCAACATGCGAAGGAGGGTTCCAAGTGTCCGGTTCGTCACCTCCGTTTGGCCATCGGTCTGTGGATGGCCGAAGAGAAGAGTAACTTGATGCCAAGCTTGGCGCAAAGGGTCTTCCAAAAGTAGCTCAAGAACTTGTCATCGCGATCCGAGACAATGGTCTTTGGTACTCCGTGTAGGCATAAGATGTCCCTACAAAAGAGATTGGCAATATGTGAAGCATCGTCGATCTTATGGCAAGGAATGAATGAGCCATTTTGGAAAAAACGATCTAAAACAACAAAAATGGAATTATGGCCATTTTTTGTTCGTGGTAACCCAAGCAAAAAATCCATGTTAATATCCTCCCAAGGTTCGAACAGAATAGGAAGAGGCATGTAAAGACCATGGGATTGAGCTTTTGACTTAGCTTTGCGGTATGTAGAGCATCGGTTGGTGAAACATGCCACGTCGCGAAGCATCTTTGGCCAATAGAACATTTTGGAGAGGGTGGAATATGTCTTGTCGCATCCAAAGTGACCCATTAGTCCTCCATCATGTGCCTCTTGCAAAAGTAACAAATGAAGAGAAGACTTTGGAATGCAAAGTTTGTTAGCACGCATAAGATATTCGTCTTTCATGTAGTAGTTCTCCCAAAAAGTTTTCACTTTGAAATTGGCATAAGGAATAGCAAAAGAATCATCATGCTCATACAAGTCTTTTATGTGCTCAAAACCTACAACATTTAATTCAAGTTGAGTAATGAGCATGCATTTGCGGGAAAGAGCATCTGCCACAACATTTTCTTTGCCCTTAATGTATTTGATAACATAAGGGAAAGACTCAACAAATTCACTCCATTTAGGATGACGTTTATTTTGACCCTTGAGGTATTTTAGAGTTTCATGATCGGTATGAATGACAAATTCATGTGGTCATAAATAATGTTCCCAATCTTGTAAGACTCTCACCAAAGCATACAATTCCTTGTCATAGATAGGATAATTGAGTTGAGCGTCAGAAAGTTTCTCACTAAAATACGCAATAGGGCGCTTTTCTTGCATAAGCACATCTCATATGCCATTACCACTATCATCACAATGCACTTCAAAAGTTTTGTCAAAGTTGGGCAAGGCAAGCAAAGGTACATGAGTGAGCAAATTCTTAAGTTCATGAAAAGCGGTGTCTTGGGATGGTCTCCAAACAAACGGTGCATTTTTGTTGCTCAAAGCGTGTAGAGTAGTAGCACTAGTGCTAAAGTATTTCACCAACCGACGGTAGAAACCGGCTAGACCTAAGAAACTACGCACTTGTTGCAAATTGGTGGGTGTGGGCCAATTTTTAATTATGTCAATCTTAGATTCATCAACATGGACTCCCTTTGAGAAAAAACAAATCCTAGTAAAACAACTTTTTCCGCACCAAAAATGCATTTGTCCATGTTAGCATAAAGTTTTTATTTCCAAAGAGTTTGCAAAACGTTCCTAACATGTGTGGCATGTTGTTCTAAAGATTTGCTAAAAACAAGGATGTCATCAAAGTAGACCACAACCCAATATCCAATGTAGGGGCACAAAACGTGATGCATCATTTACATGAACGTACTCGGTGCTTCGTATAAGTCCATGGGCATCACTAGCCATTCATAGAGACCAAATTTAGTTTTGAAAGCCGTTTTCCACTCATCACCCTCTTGTATGCGAATTTGGTAGTAACCAATTTTCAAGTCTATCTTGGAAAATATAGTGGCGCCACTAAGTTCATGTAGCATGTCATCTAAGCATGGGATAGGGTGATGGTAGCGAATGGTGATAGCATTTATAGGGTGGCAGTCGGAACACATGCGCATCCTACCATCATGTTTAGGTACTAGGATCATGAGAACCACACAAGGACTCAAACTCTCGCAAACATGCCCTTTATCTAGGATATTTTGGACTTGCCTTTGTATCTCCTTTGTTTCGTCAGGGTTGACGCGGTAGGGAGCCTTGTTGGTAAGTGGTGCGCCGGGGATGAGGTCGATGCGGTGTTCGATCCCTTGTTTTGGTGGTAGTCCCGGAGGTAGTTCATAGGGGAACACATCTTGAAATTCCTACAACAATTGAGATAGCACAAGAGGAATATGTTGTGAAGGGTTAGGCCGGGTAACCTCATCCTTGCACACTATCACGTGAAAGACGGTCGATGGGCTCTCATTAACATCCTTAAAATCTCTTTTGGTGGCAAATAGTACTAGGTCACTCATGTCCCTCATCGTGGAGTCACTCAAATTTTTCTTGTGGCGCTCGCTCACTTTGAGGTGGATCACTCTCTCACTTTTCTCTCTATGATGGGACAAAGCTTGCTTGTCGGCGATCACTTGACTTGGAGACATAGGGCGAATCACATATTCGGTGCCTTTTGATACGTCCATTTTGCATCATGCTTTTATATTGATATCTATTGCATTATGGGCTGTTATTACACATTTTGGTCCAATACTTATGCCTTTTCTCTCTTATTTTACGAGGTTTACATGAAGAGGGAGGATGTTGGCAGCTGGAATTCTGGACTGGAAAAGGAGCAAATCTGAGATACCTATTCTGCACAAGTCCAAAAGTCCTGAAAATCTACGGAGAATTATTTTGGAATATATAAAAAATATTGGGCGAAAGAAATACATTAGGGGGCCCACCAGGCAGTCACAAGCCAGGGGGCACGCTCTACCCCCTAGGCGCGCCCCTGTGGCTTGTGGCCCACCTGGCAGCCCTCCGGTGCCCATCTTCTGCTATATGGAGGGTTTAGACCTGGAAAAATCATAACAGAGCTTTCGGGGCGAAGTGCCACCGTCTCGAGGCGAAACTTGGGCAGAACCAATCTAGGGCTCCGGCGGAGCTGTTCTGTCAGGGAAACTTCCCTCTAGGAGGGGGAAATCGAAGCCATCGTCATCACCAACAATTGTCTCATCGAAAGGGAGTCAATATCCATCAACATCTTCACCAGCACTATCTCCTCTCCAAACCCTTGTTCATCTCTTGTATCTGATAGTTCTCTCAAAACCTCAAATTGGTACCTATGGGTTGCTAGTAGTGTTGATTACTCCTTGTAGTTGATGCTAGTTGGTTTACTTGGTGGAACATCATATGTTCAGATCCTTGATCATTGTCAATAGTCCTCTGATTATGAACATGAATATGCTTTGTGAGTAGTTACATTTGTTCCTTGGGACATGGGATAAGTCTTGTTATAATTAATCATGTGAATTTGGTATTTGTTCGATATTTTGATGAGATGTATGTTGTCTCTCCTCTAGTGGTGTTATGTGAACGTTGACTACATGAAACTTCACCATTGTTTGGGCCTAGAGGAAGGCATTGGGAAGTAATAAGTAGATGATGGGTTGCTAGAGTGACAGGAGCTTATACCCTAGTTTATGCATTGCTTCGTAAGGGACTGATTTGGATCCACATGTTTCATGATATGGTTAGGTTTATCTTAATTCTTCTTTCGTAGTTGCGGATGCTTGCATGAGGGGTTAATCATAAGTGGGAGGTTTGTCCAAGTAAGGGTAGAACCCAAGCACCGGACCACCCACATATCAAATCATCAAAGTAACAAACGCGAATCATATGAGCATGATGAAAACTAGCTTGACAGAAATTCCCATGTGTCCTCGGGAGTGCTTTGCTTTATATAAGAGTTTGCCCAGGCTTGTCCTTTGCTATAAAAAGTATTGGGCCACCTTGTTGCACCTTTGTTACACTTGTTGCTTGCTACCCACTACAAATTATCTTATCACAAAACTATCTATTACCGATAATTTCAGTGCTTGCAGAGAATACCTTACTCAGAACCGCTTGTCATTTCCTTCTGGTCCTCGTTGGGTTCGACACTCTTACTTATCGAAAGGACTATGATAGATCCCCTATACTTGTGGGTCATCAAGACTCTTTTCTGGCGTCATTGCCAGGGAGTGAAGCGTCTTTGGTAAGTGGAATCTGGTAAGGAAAAATTTATATAGTGTGCTGAAATTTACTGTCACTTGTTACTATGGAAAGTAATCCTTCGAGGGGCTTGTTCAGGGTATCTTCACCTCAAATGGAAACACAAAGAGTTGTCCCTCAACCTACTGAACCTACTTAAAATATTTATTATGAAATTCCTTCGGTTATGATAGAGAAACTGCTGGCTAATCCTTATGCAGGAGATGGAACACTACATCCTGATTTGCATCTAATCTATGTGGATGAAGTTTGTGGATTATTTAAGCTTGCAGGTATTCTTGAGGATCATGTCAATAAGAAGGTATTTCCTTTATCTTTGAAGGAGAAGGCATTTACATGGTATGGGCTATGTGATGATATTGTATCATGCAGCTACAACCGATTGAAAATGGAATTTCATCAGAAGTTCTATCCTATGCATCTAGTTCATCGTGATCGTAATCATATTTATTATTTTTGTCCTCGTGAAGGAGAAAGAATCTCTCAAGCTTGGGGGAGTCTTAATTCAATGTTATATTCATGCCCTAATCATGAGCTCTCGAGAGAAATTATTATTCAGAATTTTTATGCTTGGCTTTCTCGTAATGATCAATCCATGCTCGATACTTCTTGCGTTGGTTCCTATATGAAGAAGGATATTGACCTCAAATGGGATTTATTGGAAAGAAATAAACTCAACTCTAAATATTGGGAACTCGATGAAGGTAAGGAGTTAGGTATGAAACTCAAGTTTGATTGTGTTAAATCCTTTGTAGACACCGATGCTTTTCGTGAATTTAGCACTAAATATGGACTTGGCTCTGAGATAGTAGTTTCTTTCTGTGAATCTTTTGCTGCTCATGTTGATCTCCCTAAGGAGAAGCGGTTTAAATATCATCCTCCCATTGAAGTGAAAGTAGTTGAACCTGTTAAAGTTGAAGAGGAAACTATTACTTATAATGTTGATCCTGTTATTCATGTTGCTTATATTGAGAAACCACCTTTCCCCATTAGAATAAAGGAACATGCTAAAGCTTCAACTGTGGTTTGTAAGAGTTGTGGTAGAACACCTACACCCCCTAAAAAATTAAAGTTGAACCTAGTATTGCTATGGTTAAAGATCTCTTGGTTGATAATATTGATGGGCATGTTATTCATTTCTCTAATGAAGCTGCTAGAATTGCTAGGCCTGATACTAAGAGTAAACATAGACCAGTTGTTGGCGTGCCTATTGTTTCTGTTAAAATAGGAGATCATTGTTATCATGGGTTGTGTGATATGGGTGCTAGCGTGAGTGTAATTCCCTTTTCCTTATACAAAGAAATTATGCATGATATTGCACCAGTTGAACTAGAGGAAATTGATGTTACTATTAAGCTTGCCAACAAAGATACTATTGCACCAATTGGGATTTTTAGAGATGTTGAAGTCTTGTGTGGGAAAATAATGTATCCTACTGATTTTCTTGTTCTTGGTTCCCCACAAGATGATTTTTGTCCCATTATATTTGGCAGACCCTTCTTGAATATTGTTAATGCTAGGATTGATTGTGAGAAAGAAACAATTACTGTGAGTTTTGGGGATGTGCCTCATGAGTTCAATTTCTCTAAATTTCGTAGACAACCCCATGACAAAGAATTTCCTGGTAGAGATGAAATTATTGGTCTTGCTTCTATTGTTGTGCCTCCTACTGATCCTTTAGAACAATATTTGCTAGACCATGAAAATGATATGCATATAAATGAGAGGAATGAAATAGATAAAATTTTCTTTGATCAACAGCCTATTTTGAAACACAATCTACCGGTTGAAATACTTGGGGATCCTCCTCCACCCAAGGGTGATCCCGTGTTTGTGCTTAAACAATTACCCGATACTTTGAAATATGCTTATCTTGATGAAAATGAGATATATCCCGTTATTATTAGTGCTAACCTTTCAGAGCATGAAAAAAAGATATTATTGAAAACTCTTAGGAAGCACCATGCTGCTATCAGATATACTCTTGATGATCTTAAGGGTATTAGTCCCACTTTATGTTAGCACAAAATTAATATGGAGCCTGATGCCAAACCAGTTGTTGATCACCAACGACGGTTGAATCCTAACATGAAAGAGGTGGTAAGAAAAGAAATACTAAATCTTCTGGAGGCATGTATAATTTATCCTATTGCTGATAGTAGATGGGTTAGTCATGTTCATTGTGTCCCTAAGAAAGGAGGTATCACCATTGTTCCTAATGATAAAAATGAATTGATCCCGCAAAGAATTGTTACAAGTTATATAATGGTAATTGATTTTAGGAAATTAAATAAAGATACTCAGAAAGATAATTACCCTCTACCTTTTATTGATCAAATGCTAGAAAGATTATCCAAACATACTCATTTTTGCTTTCTAGATGGTTAGTCTGGTTTCCCTCAAATACCTATGTCAAAAGAGGATCAAGAAAAAACCACTTTTACTTGCCCTTTCGGTACCTTTGCTTATAGACGTATGCCTTTTGGTTTATGCAATGCACCTACTACCTTTAAAATATGTATGATGGCTATATTCTCTGACTTTTGTGAAAAGATTCTTGAGGTTTTCATGGATGATTTTTCCGTTTACAGAACTTCCTTTGGTGATTGCTTGAGCAACCTTGATCGAGTTTTGCATAGATGCGAAGAAACTAATCTTGTCTTGAATTGGGATAAATGCCACTTTATGATTACTGAAGGCATTGTCTTGGGGCACAAAATCTCCGAAAGAGGTATTGAAGTTGATAAAGCTAAAGTTGATGCTATTGAAAAAATGTCGTGTCCTACGGATATCAGAGGTATAAGAAGCTTCCTTGGTCATGTTGGTTTCTATAGGAGGTTTATTAAAGATTTCTCTAAGATTTCTAGGCCTCTCACTAATCTTTTACAAAAAGATGTTCCATTCTTTTTTATGATGATTGTGTATAAGCATTTGAAATCCTAAAGAATGCTTTGATTTCCGTACCTATTGTTCAACCACCTGATTGGAACCTACCCTTTGGAATTATATGTGATGCTAGTGATTATGTTGTTGGTGCTGTTCTAGGACAAAGATATGATAAGAAATTAAATGTTATCCATTATGCTAGTAAAACTCTAGACAGTGCTCAAAGAAACTATGCTACTACTGAAAATGAATTTTTAGCAGTCGTGTTTGCTTGTGATAAGTTTTGATCTTATATTGTTGATTCCAAAGTAATTGTTCACATTGATCATGCTGCTATTAAGTACCTTATGGAAAACAAAGATGCTAAACCTAGACTTATTAGATGGGTTCTTCTTCTACAAGAATTTGATTTGCATATTATTGATAGAAAGGGTGTTGATAACCCCGTAGCAGATAACTTGTCTAGGTTAGAAAATGTTCTTGATGACCCACTACCTATTGATGATAGCTTTCCTGATGAATAATTATCTATCATAAAGGCTTCGCGTAATGCTCCATGGTATGCTTACTATGTTAATTACATTGTTGCTAAATTTATACCGCCTAGTTTACATACCAATAAAAGAAAACGTTCTTCTATGATTTAAGACATTACTTTTGGGATGATTCCACACCTTTATAAAGAAGGAGTAGATGGTATTATTAGAGGTTGTGTACCTGAGCATTAACAGGAACAGATCCTACACAAATGTCACTCCGAGGCCTATGGAGGACACCACGCCGGAGATATAACTACACACAAGGTACTACAATCTGGTTTATATTGGCCAACTCTCTTCAAGGATGCCCGTAAGTTTTTCTTGTCTTCTGACGAATGTCAAAGAATTGGTAATATTAGTAGACGTCATGAAATTCTTATGAATTACTCTCTTGTTATTGAACCTTTTTATGTTTGGGGTTTTGATTATATGGGACCTTTTCCACAATCTAACGAGTATACTCATATTCTAGTTGATGTTGAATATGTTACTAAGTTGGTAGAAGCTATTCCAACTAGTACCGTTGATCATAACACTTCTATTAAAATGCTTAAAGAAGTTATTTTCCCTATATTTGGAGTCCCAAGATATTTAATGACTGATGGTGGTTCACACCTTTATCCATGGTGCTTTCCGTAAATTGCTTGCTAAGTATGATGTTAATCATAGAATTGCATCTCCTTATCATCCTCAGTCTAGTAGTCAAGTAGAATTGAGCAATAGGGAAATTAAATTAATTTTGCATAAGACTATTAATATATCTAGGAAGAATTGGTCTAAGAAACTTGATGATGCACTGTGAGCTTATAGAACTGCTTACAAGAACCCTATGGGAATGTCTCCGTATAAAATGATTTATGGTAAAGCATGTCACTTACCTCTTGAGCTAGAACATAAAGCTTATTGGGAAATTAAAGAGCTCAATTATGATTTCAAACTTGCTGGTGAGAAGAGGTTATCCGACATTAGCTCACTTGATGAATGGAGAACCCAAGCTTATGAGAATGCCAAGTTGTTTAAAGAAAAGGTTAAGAGATGGCATGATAGAAGGATACAAAAGTGCGGATTTAATGTAGGTGATCATGTCTTTCTATAAAATTCTCATTTAAGATTTTTTGCAGGAAAACTTCTCTCTAAATGGGAAGGGCCTTACATAATCGAGGAAGTATATCGTTCCGGTGCCATCAAGATCAACTATGCAGAAGGCACAAACCCAAAGGTGGTAAACGGGCAAAGAATCAAACATTATATCTCAGGTACTCTGATAAATGCTGAGACCAATATTATTAATACCATAACTCTGAAGGAGTACATTAGGGAGACCTACCAGAACATTACAGACTCCGAAAAAGAATAGGTATGTGGTACGGTAAGTAAACCGACTCCAAAAAAATTTCAATTGCAAATTTTATCCATTTTGGAATATTTAAAAAATTAGGAAAATTTAAAGTAGTCTAAATAGTGCATGAGGAGGCGACAAGCCAGGGGGCACGCCCTACCCCCCTGGGCACGCCCCTGTGGCTTGAGGCTACGCCGTGTACCATCTGAACTCTGTTTTCTTGTGGTATACTCCTTCGGGGCAGCAAAAGTTCATTAGATAGTCTCCCAGAGGTTTTGACTCTTGTATCACGCCAATACCCCTTCTTTTCTTTTTGAGTTGTTTTTGCAGCAGATTTAGAGCAAGATGTCTTCGCAAGAGTTGGTCGGTGAGAGCCGTATCTCTCACCCGACGCCAAAGCTCGGAGCATTCAGTGGAGCCAACCGCTTTGGACAGGCAACGAAGGAAGAGATGGAGGGCGACTTAAAAATGATAGATGCCATGGAGGAAGACCAAGAAGTTACCTCTTATCCACAACTTGGGGTCATGTTGGAAGAACTTCAGATCTCAACAATTCCGAACTTGGTTATCCCCTCCAATGCTAAATTTCTTACTTATAAAAATATGAAAAGAGTGTTGCTTCTTCCCCCGCAGCAATGAGACATCCATGGGTTATGGGAGCTCTAACCGTCACTGGAAAACTTCACAAGGAAGTAATGGATCTCAGACAACAAAATAATAACCTTGAGGAGGAGAATCACATTCTGAAGGGCATCATCGCTAAGAATATAACATCACCACCTCCAAAGCAAGACAACTAAACACATGGGTATGGTCACTCCCCTTGGCTCGTGCAAAGCTTGGGGGAGGTGCCCTGGTATCGTATCGCCATCACATCCCTTAATTTTATCGTTTTTCTTAGTTCGATCCTTTTGGTTATATATTGATCTAGTAGAATGAAGTTTTCGTGTGATCTAGTTTTGAGTTTTTGTTTTCTGTTTCCCCTGTGTAAGCAAGTCCGAGTGTTATATAATAAAGAGTAGTTTTGAGTCGAGGGCTTAGCTTGTTTGCTATGATCTTGATCTTGAGAAAAAGAAATGGAAAGAAGTATAGAATAAAAGCAAAGAGTATATATGATGATCTTATGGCGAGTGATAACTTCACATATAAGAAGTATGTCGATTGAAATTGTTGTGGGTTGGTAAACATAGCTATTGGTCATTGTGGAAATTAAAAGGAAGTAATAAAGAAAGAGAGGTTCACATATAAATATATTATCTTGAACATCTTTTATGATTGTGAGCACTCATTAAAATATTATATGTTAAGAAGTTGATGTTGGACAAGAAGACAACATAATGGGTTATGTTTGCTTACTTCCGAATAGAAGTTATATGGTTATAGATCCTTCAACATGTGTCGCTTGCTTCCACCTCATATCAGCCAAAACTTCCGCACCAAGTAGAGATACTACTTGTGCATCCAAACACCATCAACCCATTTGTGCCATGAGAGTCCACCATACCCACCTACGGATTGAGTAAGATCCTTCAAGTAAGTTGTCATCGGTGCAAGCAATAAAAAATTACTCTTTAAATATGTGTGATCTATTAGTGTGAGGAAAATAAGCTTTATACGAACTTGTGATAGGGAAGAAATAAAAGGGACAGACTGCATAATAAAGTTCTCTATAACAAGGGGCAATATAAAGTGACTTTCTTTTGCATTAAGGGATTGTGCATAAACTATAAAAGCGCATGACAACCTCTGCTTCACTCTGCAAAGGGCCTATTTGTTACTTTTATTTTCTAGTACTAACCTATATGCAAGAGTCGTGGTGATCTCCATCACTTTCCTTACTTCGCCTTTATCTCTTGGCAAGCGTCATGTGTTGGGGAATGATCTAGACACATATATCCACTCGGAAGTGGGTGAGCATGAGCTATTACTGTTGACATTACCCTTGAGGTAAATAGTTGGGAGGCAACACTATAAGCCCCTATCTTTCTCTGTGTACGATTGAATCTTTGAACTCATAGGTACCTCATGAGTGTTAGTAATTGTGAAAGACTAAACGATGATTGAGTATGTGGGGTTTGCTTTACAAGCTCTTATATTGACTCTTTCCTACGTTATGATAAATTCAAATTGCTTCAATGACTGAGATCATAGTTTGTTGGTTCCCAATAGATTTCTTGATTCATACTTTACCTTGTGAACGAATTGTTACTTCAGCATAAGAAATTATATGTCAATTTATGTTGGTGTTCTAAAGATGATCATGATGCCTTCATGTCCGTATTTTATTTTATCGACATCTTTGTCTCTAAACATGTGGGCATATTTATCAATTTTGGCGTTCGTTTGAGGACAGGCAAGGTCTAAGCTTGGGGGAGTTGATACGTCCATTTTGCATCACGATTTTATATTGATATTTATTGCATTATGGGCTGTTATTACACATTCTGGTACAATACTTGTGCCTTTTCTCTCTTATTTTATAAGGTTTATATAAAGAGGGAAAATGCTGGCAGTTGGAATTCTGGACTAGAAAAGGAGCAAATCTGAGATACCTATTCCGCACAACTCCAAAAGTCTTGAAAATCTATGGAGAATTATTTTGGAATATATAAAAAATATTGGGCAAACCAAAAACATCAGGAAGCCCACCAGGTAGTCACAAGCCAGGGGCGCGCCCTACCCCCTAGGTGCGCCCTTATGGCTTGTGGCCCACCTGGCAGCCCTCCGGTGCCCATCTTCTGCTATATGGAGGTTTTTGACCTGGAACAAGTCATAACAGAGCTTTCGGGGTGAAGCGCCACCATCTCGAGGCGGAACTGGGGCAGAACCAATCTAGGGCTCCGGCGGAGCTGTTCTGTCGGGGAGACTTCCCTCCGGGAGGGGGGAATCGAAGCCATTGTCATCACCAATGATCCTATCATCGAGAGGGGGTCAATATCCATCAACATCTTCACTGGAACCATCTCCTGTCCAAACCCTAGTTCATCTCTTGTATCCGATCTTTGTCTCAAAACCTCAGATTGGTACCTATGGGTTGCTAGTAGTGTTGATTACTCCTTGTAGTTGATGCTAGTTGGTTTACTTGGTGGAAGATCATATGTTCAGATCCTTCATCATCATTAATACTCCTCTGATTATGAACATGAATATGCTTTTTGAGTAGTTACGTTTGTTCCTGAGGACATGGGATAAGTCTTGTTATAAGTAGTCATGTGAATTTGGTATTCGTTCGATATTTTGATGAGATGTATGTTGTCTCTCCTATAGTGGTGTTATCTGAATGTCAACTACATGACACTTCACCATTGTTTGGTCCAAGAGGAAGGCATTGGGAAGTATAAGTAGATGATGGGTTGGTATAGTGACAGAAGCTTAAACCCTAGTTTATGCGTTTCTTCGTAAGGGGTTGATTTGGATCAACATGTTTCATGATACGGTTATATTTATCTTAATTCTTCTTTTGTAGTTACGGAGGCTTGCGAGAGGGGTTAATCATAAGTGGGAGGTTTGTCCAAGTAAGGGAAGCACCCAAGCACCGATCCACCCACATATCAAATTATCAAAGTAACGAACGTGAATCATATGAGCGTGATGAAAACTAGCTTAACAGAAATTCCCATGTGTCCTCGGGAGCACTTTGCTTTATATAAGAGTTTTTCCAGGCTTGTCCTTTGCTATAAAAAGGATTGGGACACCTTTCTGCACCTTTATTACACTTGTTACTTGCTACCCGCTATGAATTATCTTATCACAAAGCTATTTGTTACCGATAATTTCAGTGCTTGCAGAGAATACCTTATTGAGAACTGTTTGTCATTTCCTTATGCTCCTCATTCGGTTCGACGCTCTTACTTATAGAAAGGACTAAGATAGATCCCCTATACTTGTTGGTCATCACCCTTCATCTTGAAGCTATATTGATTTGTGCGCCCGTTGTGTATGGCACCACGGTCGAATTGCCAAGGTCTCCCAAGGAGGAGGTGGAAAACGGACATGGGAACCACATCACACTCGAAGGTGTCTTTGTAATCTCCGATCTTGAAGGAAACTTGCATGGTGTGGTCGACTTGTATTGTGCCGGAGTCACCTAGCCATTGGACCTTGTAGGGGCGAGGATGCTTTTTCTTGGTCAAGAGAAACTTGGAGCAAAGTTCCTCACTTGCCAAATTAACTTCCTCCATCGATGATTACCTTGATGGATCTCCCTTGGATACCGGCCTTGGTGTGGAAGATGTGGTAGCATTGGTCCTCATGTTGTTGTTGTTGAAGAGTCAAAACCTTGGAGACAATGAGAATGGGGCTTGGATCGTTGTCACAAAAGATTTGAGAGTCTTCATCTTCATTGACTTGCCCGTGCATGGCCACTTGTTCCAAAGCTTCCATCTCATCTTCACTCATGGAGTCATAGGAGCCGTGATCCTGAAGGATCATGGTTCGCCTTGTGGGACACTCATGCATCTCGTGGCCTCGGACTTGGCACGTGAAACACTTGATGGAGCATGTTTTCACGTCATCCGGTGTTGGTGTAGAGGATGACACTCTTGTTTTGCTTGTAGGGGCATTGCGGGATGATGAAGATGACTTGTCCTTGTAGCTTGACTGGTCATCTTTCGTTGTGGAGGTTCTTGTATAAGGAGTCGTAGTTGGGGTCACTTGGGTAGTAGCACCATACATCTTGTAAGGGGTCTTGGAGTACTTGTAGTCCTCTTGAACTTGACGTTCTGCCTTTGTGACTTGGTGCACTAGCTCGAGCAAGTTGGAGTAGGGTTGGAAATCCGCAATTTTCTTGACTTGGTAATTGAGACCATTCAAGAAACGTGCCATTGTTTTCTCACCATCCTCCTTCACATTGGCTCTTATCATGGCCATCTCCATCTCTTGATAGTACTCTTCCACCGACTTGGTACCTTGTTTGAGTAGTTGGAGCTTCTTGAAGAGATCGCGATTATAGTGTGTTGGGACGAATCGCGCTCTCATGATATCTTTCATTTGTTCCCAAGTGGTAATTGGAGCTTCACCTCTTTCTCTTCTTCGCTCGATCACTTGTTCCCACCAAATGAGAACGTAATCCTGGAACTCAAGGGAGGCCATGGCAGTCTTCTTGCCTTCTTCATGGTTGTGCAACCGGAATATTTTGTCTACCTTGAGTGCCCAAGAGAGGTAGTCTTCGGGATCGTTGCTTCCAGAGAACTTAGGCATGGTGAACTTGAGCTTGCCAAAGCGGTTTTCCTCATTGTCATTGTGATTATGGTATCATTGTCGTGGAGGAGCATAGTTGTCTTGTTGATGTTGGCCTTGCCTCGAGACGTGATCATCCTTGTGGTCAACGGGATTTGCTTGAGGTTGCGCATCTTGTTGTGGAGGGGCATTGTTGTCATTTTGGTCTTGCTCTTTCCTTGGAGAGAGCTCATTGACCAAGACATGTACCTAGGGTAGTGTCCTAGGCAAGGCCCACATACCCTACCTAAGGACACCACATGGGAGGACTTGAAGATCAATCATGAACTTCCAAGTGGATCCCTGGAGACGTTCAAAGTCACTCGACAGTAATCCACTCGGAGACTCCCGCTCTCACTCGGCAGTCGAGTGTCACTAGGAAGACCTCGCTTTCACTCGACGCCAGAAGACCAGGAGCCATCATCAAGAGCCCAACGGGCAGACGTTGGTTCAATGGTCATTAGTATCTTTTATTACGTACGTTACTTGTAATGGCAGACTTTAAACCCCACGACCAGGCCCTTAGATGCGGGATAACTATGAGGGGCAGCGAACTCTATATAAGCCACCTCTCCCCTCCTGCACAAGGGTTGGCAACCATTGTAATCTCAACATTCCACACGACATAAAGCTCCCGAGCACTGAGACGTAGGGTCGTTACCTCCACGAGAGGGGCCTGAACTCATACATTCGTGTGTACACCCTCACCATAGCTAGGACTCTACCCTCTCCCTTCGTGCCCCTACCATCTACTGACAGGCTCGTTCCCACGACAGTTGGGACCCACCGTGGGGCAGCCATCTAAGCGACTTCCGATGAGGTTGCGATTTTTATCCTTCGACATGTCTTCTGGCGGTGTTTTTGCTCTGGGCCACGAGATCCGTTTTGGAGCGCTCACCTTCATCACCGATGATTCGGCATGGCTCCAGGAGGCGCCTCTCGATGTCGAGGCGCTCCCGGTCTGCGGGGACACGCACTTCCGTGCAAGTCCCTGCGGCATGTTGCTGCGTAAGCCGTCGACTCCTTATGTGTCGGCCCCTCTCGCTGTTCGCAGTCGCAAGCGGTCTGGCCGCCCACGACTTCAGCGTTGGGTTGAACACGCAACGGCGCGCCAAATTTCTCCCCAGATTGCAGCGCTCGAGCCCGCCGAGTCCCTTCACGGTGTGTTCGAGTCGGATTCCGATCCGTCCGACGTGCCTTCCGAGTGCGAAAGTTGCGATCCTGCAGCGGAGGTCTTGATGGCAGGCTCTCATTAGAGTTCACCGCCTAGCTTCGGCCGTGGCAAGCGCGAGGATGGAGGTCTGTCAAAAGAGCAGCCACGTCGCGACGAGGAGGTTCTTCATACTCCCATCGTTGGCGCGACTGCCGAGGCCCAAGCTTTGGAGGCCGCGCGCGTTCGTCTGGAAGAGCTCCAGGCAGAGATTGACGACCGTGCTCGCCAGCACCCGCCACGCCCCAGTCGACGTCATCGACAACTGTCTCCGACTGGATCTCATGACGACGTTGAGGTATACTGAACTCCTGTGCTAAATGTTGCTTCTACTGCTAGGATAGAAGATTCCATTCAGCCGTCCCGGTCAGAGGCTGGTAGAGGGTTGTTGCAGATCAGATCGCTGTTGGATGCAACACAGCTTCAGAATTCAGCAGTTTCTCAGTCCCGTAACAGGATATACAGCAATTCACCCAAGGCGGAGACCGTTCAATCGACACACAGCCCTGGATCGCCCTTGTGTCGTCGAGGCGGCAGTTTTTGTGAAGGGCAAGACAGAGATCAGCATCACCGTGAAGACCACCGTCGAGTGCCCACTCCTCCGCGGAGTGGTCCGTACGCGCCCCGGCGCCAGGACGACAGGCGCTCCTTCGGTGATGAGCGGGATGCGGACTTTGACGCCCGCGCCTATCTTGTTCAGAAGTGGATCGACAAGAGCAGAGCCTACAGAGAAGGACTCGACAGAGATGTTCTGAGTGGAAGCTCAGCTGTGATGTCTGGTCCCGAGTGTTTTAGCAGAGCTATACGTTTTGTAGAGATTCCCCCCAACTTCAGAATGGCGGCAGGGATCGGAAAGTTTTCTGGTGAAACAAAGCCATAGACTTGGTTAGATGATTACCGAGTGGCTGTGCAGATTGGCGACGGAAATGACAATGTTGCAATGAAGCACCTGCCCCTCATGTTGGATGGTTCAGCTCGAGCTTGGTTGAATCGTTTGGCTCCTTCTAGCATACATTGTTGGGAAGATCTTTCCCGAGTGTTTGTCCGGACCTTTGAGGGCACATGCAAGTGCCTGGCAGGGTTGGTCGACTTACAGCACTGCGTCCAGAAGCCCAATGAAACCTTAAGGGATTATATTCAGCGATGGTCCACCCTGCATCATAAGATGGAGAATGTGTCGGAACACCAGGCTGTTTGTGCTTTCAAGGGCGGTGTGAGATACAGGGAGATGTACCTAAACTTTGGGCGCACTGGTGATATTTCACTCAGCAAGATGATGGAAATTGCTGTCAGGTACGCCAATGGCGAAGAAGCCCGCCTCCATAGCGGCAAAGGAAAAAACAGTCGCCAACGAGTCTGGCGGCGGCAACAATCGGAAACAGAAGAGGAAGGCTGAAGACCTAGCTCCAGCAGAGGCAGCGGCACTGGCGACTCGGTCGAAGAACAAGGGCAAAGCCAAGGCTCAGTATGCCCCCAAGAAGTGGAAAGGTCTGTCAGGAACTGATATCATGGATCAGCCGTGTGTGATTCACACAAGGAAAGACGCAGAAGGCAACCTGATATTGCCCAAGCACACCACTCGACAGTGTCGAACCCTTATCCAACAATTCAAGGGAGACTAGTCGAGTGATAAATCTCCTGAAAAGGGAGATGAAGATCAGGAAAAGGAAATATTCTCGGATGTCACTGCTACACTGGTGATCTTTGCTGATGTTGAGAGCAAGAGTCGTCTAAAAGTCATTAATAGAGAAATCAACATGGTTGTGCCAGACACCCCCACCAACTCAAATGGTCCCAATATGCTATCACATTCGACCAGATAGACCATCCTGCTCGTGTGGCCACCCCCAGTCGACAGGCTCTGGTAGTTGATCCGGTGGTGCACGGGACTCGACTCAGAAAGGTCCTCATGGACGGCGGCAGCGGCCTGAACATTCTTTATGCAGATACCCTGAAAGGGATGGGCATTCCGATGTCCCGTCTGAGTGAGAGTAGCATGCAGTTTCACGGGGTCATCCTAGGAAAGAAAGCCAAGTCACTCGGCCAGATAGCATTGGATGTGACATTCGGAGATGACAAAATTTTCTGAAAAGAAAAGTTGACATTTGAAGTCATGGATTTCAAGAGTGCTTACCACGCCATCTTGGGTCGACCTGCTTATGCACATTTCATGGCCCGACCATGTTACGTGTATCTCAAGTTGAAAATGCCAGGCCCTAAGGGCGTGATCACGGTCACTGGCAATCGACAGTGGGCCGAAGAGTGCCTCTAGCAAGGCTCCAAGTTCGTCGATCAACAGATGGCCATGGTCGAGCTCGAGGAGTACAAGAAAACCGCTGACACTACTGATTTGCTCCGTGCAAAGAAGCTAGCTTCCGAGTCGGCATTTCAGTCAGCAGGGGAGGTGAAGAAGGTACACATCCACCCGACGGATCCAACTACTGCCCCGACAAATATCTCAACAACACTCAACAGTAAATTTGAAGCCGAGCTCATCCAGTTCCTCTGTCAGAACTGGAATATCTTTGCATGGAAGCCTTCTGACATGCCGGGAATTCCCAGGGAGCTGGCTGAGCACCGTCTGCGAGTGGATCCGAAAGCCAAGCCCGTTAGGGAGCATTTGCGTCAATCGGCGGCGGAGAAGCGCAAGGCAATCGGAGATGAAGTAGCCCATCTCTTGCAAGCCAAGTTCATTCGGGAGATTTACCACTCCGAGTGGCTCTCGAATGTCGTGATGGTGCCAAAGAAAGATAAGTCGTTACGCATGTGCATTGACTTCAAACATCTCAATAAGGTGTGCCCAAAAGACCATTTTCCGTTCCCCCGCATAGATCAAATTGTTGACTCGACAGCGGGGTGCTAGCGTTTATCTTTTTGGACGCTTATTCTCGGTACCATCAGATCCGTCTGTATGGCCTAGACAAAATAAAGACAGCCTTCATCACCCCATTTGGGTGCTTTTGCTACATCACCATGCCTTTTGGTCTTAAGAATGCCGGCACTACTTTTATGTGCATGATTCAAAAATGTTTACTCGACCAGATCCCTCGAAATGTCGAGGAGTACATGAATAATATAGTGGTCAAGTCCCGCAAAGGTTCCGACCTGCTGGCTAACTTGGCCGAGACATTCGCCAATCTGAGGCGATTTGACATAAAGCTGAATCCGGCCAAATGTACCTTCGGTGTCCCTGGCGGCAAGTTGCTCGGTTTTCTCGTTTCCGAGCGAGGAATTGATGTCAATCCCGAGAAGATCAGCGCCATTACCCGTATGAAGACTCCCGTGCGAGTGCACGACGTTTAGAAGCTCACAGCTTGCTTGGCAGCATTGAGTCGAGTCATTTATCGTCTTGGTGAGAAGGCTCTGCCCTTATATCAGTTGATGAAGAAGTCCAACACATTCGACTGGACTCCTGAAGCCGAAGCGGCTTTTGTTGAGCTCAAAGCCCTGCTCTCCACCCAGCCGGTGCTTGCTGCTCCTGCCAGTAAAGAGCCCTTGCTCCTATACATCGTGGCCACAAATCAGGTCGTCAGTACAGTGCTGACTGTCGAGCAAGAAGAGGAGGGTAAAACCTATAAAGTCCAGCGGCCAGTTTATTATATCTCGGAAGTATTGTCCCCCTCAAAGCAAAGATATCCACACTATCAAAAGCTGGTGTATGGTATTTACCTGTCAGCGAAGAAGGTGGCGCATTATTTCCAGGACCATTCGATTTCAGTCGTCAGTGATGCTCCTTTGTCCAAGATTTTCAATAATCGCGATGCATCAGGTCGAGTGGCTAAATGGGCAATTGAGCTTGGACACTTTGACATCAGATTCGAGGCCAAGAAAGCAATCAAGTCCCAAGCATTGGTAGATTTCATGGCCGAGTGGACTGAATAGCAATAGCCCATCCAAGTTCACTCGGTGCATTGGACAATGTTCTTCGACGGCTCCAAAATGTTGAATGGGTCTAGTGCTGGTGTTGTCTTGATATCCCCTAGAGACGACAGGCTCAGCTATGTCTTGCAAATTCACTTTGATTCCTCCAGCAATGACGCAGAGTATGAAGCACTTTTGTATGGGTTACGCATGGCTATCTCACTCGGCGTCAAGCGCCTGATGGTTTATGGCGACTCGGATTCGGTGGTGAATCAAGTGATGAAAGAGTGGGATGTTAGAAACCCCGCTATGACCGGATACTGCAATGCAGTCCGGGAGTTGGAGAAGAAATTTGAAGGCCTGGAACTTCATCATGTTCCCAGACTGAAAAATCAAGCGGCTGATGAGCTGTCCAAGATTGGTTCCACTGGACGGCGTATCCCCAGCGGTGTGTTCCTGGAGCACTTGCGCACTCCTTCGGTTCAAGAGGATCCTTTCACCGAAGAGCCCCCACAAGCTTTGAGCTCCTCTGACTCGACTGAAGTCGATGTTCCTACTGTGATTGACCTGGTCATGGAGATTCTGGTTATCATTCCCGACTGGACTGTGCCATACATTGCCTATATCCTCAGACAAGAGCTCCCTGAAGATGAAGCAGAGGCTCGACAGATTGTGCGCAGGTCCAAGGCTTTCATTGTGATGGGAGATCAGCTATTCAGAGAGAGTGTGACTGGTGTCACCCAGCGCTGCATTTCCCCCGATGAAGGTCGGATGATTCTAGACAAAATTCACTCGGGAACTTGCGGCCACCATGTGTCTTCGAGGGCGATCGTCGCTAAAGCATACCGAGCTGGTTTTTACTGGCCACGAGCTAATGAGATGGCTAAGGACATCGTTGGTCACTGCGAGGGCTGTCAGTTCTATGCGAATCTGTCGCACAAGCCGGCGTATGCTCTAAAGACAATTCCTCTCGCCTGGCCGTTTACGGTTTGGGGACTCGACATGGTTGGTCCCTTCCGACCTGGAAAAGGAGGATACACCCACCTATTGGTAGCAGCCGACAAATTCACCAAGTGGATTGAAGCCAATCCCATCAAGAAGCTGAACTCCCGTACGGCGGTCACGTTCATGAGGGAGATCATTATCCGATATGGCATTTCACACATCATCATCATGGACAACGGCACTAATTTTGACTCGGAAGAATTCAGGAGATTCTGTAACTCCCAAAGCACCCGAGTGGATTATGCTTCCATTGCACATCCTCAAACCAATGGGCAAGTTGAGAGGGCTAATGGTCTCATTCTGCAAGGTCTGAAGCCTCGTCTCATGCGCGATTTGGATCATGCTGCCGGTGCGTGGGTAACTGAGCTGTCGTCTGTTTTGTGGGGATTGAGGGCAATGCCTAATTGGTCGACTAGACGAACTCCTTTCTTCCTTGTCTATGGTGCTGAATCCATGTTGCCGAGTGACTTGGCCCACAATTCTCCTCGAGTGGAGCTATATTCTAAGGCTGAAGCTGAACATGCCAGACAGGATGGGGTAGGTCTTCTGGAGGAGGAGCGAGAGATAGCTCTGATCCGGACCACTGCCTATCAACAAGACCTGCGGCGCTTTCATGCAAGGAATGTCAAGAGTCGAGCATTCCATGAGGGAGATTTGGTGCTCTGGGTGAATCAACACCAACCTCACAAGCTTTCTCCTGCATGGGAAGGCCCTTCTGTTGTCACTAAAGTGCTAAACAATGGAGCCTATCACCCGTATAATCTCATGAAACAGATAGATGAGCCACTAGCCTGGAATGCAGATCTGCTCTGGCATTTTTACACTTGAGACAAGAGTTTTCTGATGTAATAAGAATACTTCATCAATGCAATTCACGTCTCTGCGATATATACTTCGTTGATTCCAACCGTGCAGTTACATTCTTGGGGATACTCCAAGTGATGAGCAATCCTCACACTCAGGGGCTTAGCTGCGAAACATGTTTCACCTAAGTTAAAAACCCTGTCGGGTGGATAACAGTCCATTCACTCGACGGCCTATTTGCAAACCCGTCATCACTTAGGTTCAAAAAAAAATACTCCGGGTGATGAGCAATCCTCACACTCGGAGGCTTAGCTGCGAAACACGTTTCGCCTAAGTTAAAAACCTCGTCGAGTGGATGGTAATCCATTCACTCGACAATTTAGTTGTGAATCGACATTCGCCTAAGTTCAAAAATACTCTCAATGATGAGCAATCCTCACACTCGGGGGCTTAGCTGCGAAACACGTTTCGCCTAAGTTAAAAACCTCATCGAGTGAATAGTAATCCATTCACTTGACAACTTAGCTGCGAATCGACATTCGCCTAAGTTCAAAAATACTCCGAGTGATGAGCAATCCTCACACTCGGGGGCTTAGCTGCAAAACATGTTTCGCCTAAGTTAAAAACCTCGTTGAGTAGATGGTAATCCATTCACTCAACAACTTAGCTGCAAGTCGACATTCGCCTAAGTTCAAAAATACTCCAGGTAATGAGCAATCCTCACGCTCGGGGACTTAGCTGCGAAACATGTTTCGTCTAAGTTAAAAACCTCGTCGGGTGGATAGTAATCCATCCACTCGACAACTTAGCTGCGAATCAACATTCGCCTAAGATCAATAATACTCCGAGCGATGAGTAATCCTCACACTCAGAGGCTTAGCTGCGAAAGCATTTCACCTAAGTTAAAAACAAAATCAGTCGAACAAATGATTGAAAGCCAAAGCACGAGTAAAATCCGAAAGGTAAAACCACGGATAAACGTCTTGTGCAGAAGCAAATGTGCTCAAGCCTAAGGCCTGAATGAAGTTTTAGGAGATACAGTTCCACTAGGCATACCGAGGCAAATTTAACTGTTTTTTTCTAAAGACCCAAGTTTTTTAAGCAGGGGACGGACTGGCGGGCTTGACGAAAGTGTCCAGGTTGATGTCGTCAGCAATTTTGGTAGCTGCCTCGATGAAGGTTTGTTGGGAGACGTAGTAGTAAATCAAAAAAATTCCTACGATCACCAAGATCTATCCATGGAGAAACCAGCAACGAGTGGGGAGAGACTGCATCTTCATACCTTTGAAGATCGCTAAGCGGAAGCATTACAAGAACGCGGTTGGTGGAGTCGTACTCGCAGCGATTCAGATCGCGGTGAACTCTGATCTTAGCGCCGAACAACGGCGCCTCCGCGTTCAACACACGTGCAGCCCGGTGACGTCTCCTATGCCTTGATCCAGCAAGGAGGAAGGATAGGTTGGGGAAGGGCTCCAACAGCAGCACGACGGCGTGGTGGTGGTGGAGTAGCAAGGTATTCCGGCAGGGCTTCGCCTAAGCGCTGCGGAGGAGGAAGAAGAGAGGTAGGGCTTCGCCGTGTGAGAGAGAGATCCAATCTTATCTCAAACATCCAAAACCTCAAGTATATATAGGAGGAGGGACGTGGAGGGCTGGCTTGGCCTCTACTCCAAAGAGGAGAGGTTCGGCCGAATTAAAGGGAGAGTCCTCCTCCCACAAGGGAGGTGGAACTCTTCCTTTTGAATCCTTTTTGCCTTATCTCCTTATCTCCAGCCGCATGGGCCTTTAGAAAAAGTCTTTCCCAGCCCAATAAGGGCTGGCACACTTTATCTAACAGCCCATGAGGTCCTTTGGTCGTCACACCCCTCCCGGGGGTCCTCCGACACCCTCCCGGCACTCCCGGTACACAACCGATGAGCCCGAAAACTTTCCGGTGACCAAAACTGGACTTCCTATATATCAATCTTTACCTCCGGACCATTCCGGAGCTCCTCGTGATGTCCGGGATCTCATCCGGGACTCCGAACAACCTTCGGTAATCACGTATACCATTTCCCTATAACCCTAGCGTCATCGAACCTTAAGTGTGTAGACCCTACGGGTTCGGGACACACGTAGACATGACTGAGACACTTCTCCGACCAATAACCAACAGCAGGATCTGGATACCCATGTTGGCTCCCACGTACTCCACGATGATCTCATCGGATGAACCACGATGTCGGGGATTCAATCAATCCCGTATTCAATTCCCTTTGTCTATCGGTATGATACTTGCCCGAGATTGGATCGTCGGTATCCCTATACCTTATTCAATATCGTTACTAGCAAGTCTCTTTACTCGTTCCGTAATACATCATCCCATGACTAACTCCTTGGTCACATTGAGCTCATTATGATGATGTCTTACCGAGTGGGCCCAGAGATACCTCTCCGTCACACGGAGTGACAAATCCCAGTCTCGATTCGTGCCAACCCAACAGATACTTTCGGAGATACCCGTAGTGCACCTTTATAGCCACCCAGTTACGTTGTGACGTTTGGCACACCCAAAGCATTCCTACGGTATTCGGGAGTTGCACAATCCCATGGTCTAAGGAAACGATACTTGCAATTGAAAAGCTTTAGCAAACGAACTACACGATCTAGTGCTATGCTTAGGATTGGGTCTTGTCCATCACATCATTCTCCTAATGATGTGATCCCGTTATCAATGACATCCAATGTCCATGGACATGAAACCGTGACCATCTATTGATCAACGAGCTAGTCAACTAGAGGCTCACTAGGGACATGTTGTGGTCTATGTATTCATACATGTATTATGGTTTCCGGTTAACACAATTATAGCATGAACAATAGACAATTATCATGAACAAGGAAATACAATAATAACCATTTTATTAGTGCCTCTAGGGCATATTTCCAACAGTCTCCCACTTGCACTAGAGTCAATAATCTAGTTCACATCACCATGTGATTAACACTTACATCACCATGTGATCATATCATCATGTGATTAACACCCAATAAGTTCTGGGGTTTGTTCATGTTCTGCTCGTGAAAGAGGTTTTTAGTCAACGGGTCTGCGACATTCAGATCCGTGTGTACCTTGCAAACTTTCCATGTCATATTTGTAGATACTGCTCCCACGCTCCACTTGGAGCTATTCCAAATGGCTGCTCCACTATACGTAGCCGGATTTCTACTAAGAGTCATTCGGATTGGTGTTAAAGCTTGCATCATCGTAACCCTTTACGATGAACTCTTTATCACCTCCATAATCGAGAAATATTTCCTTAGTTCTCAAGTTACTAAGGATAACTTTGACCGTTGTCCAGTGATCCACTCTTGGATTACTCTTGTACCCCTTGACAGACTCATGGCAAGGCACACACAGGTGCGGTACACAGCATGGCATACTATATAGAGCCTATGGCTAAAGCATAGGAGATGACACTCATCTTTTCTTTATCTTCTGCCGTGGTCGGGTATTGAGTCTTACTCAATTTCACACCTTACAATACAGTCAAGAACTCCTTCTTTGACCCATCTATTTTGAACTCCTTCAAAAACTTGTCAAGGTATGTCTTCGTCGAAAAAACTTATCAAGCGAATTGATCTATCCCTATAGATCTTGATGCTCAATAAAATAGTAGCTTTATCTGGGTCTTCCTTTGAAAAACTCTTTTCAAACAACCCTTCATGATCTTCCAGAAATTCTACATCATTTCCGATCAATAATATGTCAACTACATATTCTTATAAGAAATTCTATAGTGCTCCCACTCACTTTCTTGCAAATACAAGTTTCTCATAAACTTTGTATAAACTTAAACACTTTGATCACCTCATCAAAGCATATATTCCAACTCCGAGATGCTTGCTCCAGTCCATAGAAGGATCGCTGGAGTTTTCATATTATTAGCATCCTTAGGATTGACAAAACCTTCTGGTTGTATCACATACAACTCTTCCTCACAGAAACCATTACGGAAACCTTGTTTTATCATCCATCTGCCGGATTTCATAATCGAAAAATGCAGCAACTGCTAACATAATTTTAATAGACTTTTAACATCGCTACTGATGAGACAATCTCATCGCAGTCAACTCCTTGAACTTGGCGGAAACCCTTTTTGCGACAAGTCGAGCTTTATAAATGGTGACATTTCACCATTAGCGTCTATGTTCATCTCAAAGGTCCATTTGTACTCAACGACCTACCATTCAACAGGCAAGTCTACCAAAGTCCATACTTGGTTTTCATACATGGATCCTTTCTCGGATTTCATGGCTCCCAGCCATTTGTTGGAATCCGGGACCACCA
Organism: Hordeum marinum; assembly: GCA_022496015.1. Classification (NCBI taxonomy): domain Eukaryota; kingdom Viridiplantae; phylum Streptophyta; class Magnoliopsida; order Poales; family Poaceae; genus Hordeum; species Hordeum marinum. Next base: position 468,839,198 of record CM039674.1, on the reverse strand, counting down.
TCGCTTCTCCATAGTTCGTAGGTTCATCGTTGTCCAACAACATGATTTCCAAGACATGGTTGTCATACTACTCAGGAGCAGTACACGTCCTTGTCGACCTACGAGGTTCGATAGTGACTTGATCCGAAGCTTCATGATCATCATCATTAACTTCCTTTTCAACTGACGTAGGCTCTACAGAAACATCTTTCTGTGATGCGCTACTCTCTGGTTGAAACAAAAGTTCAACAACCTTATCAAGTTCTATCTTCCTCCCACTCAATTCTTTCGAGAGAAACTCTTTCTCGAGAAAGGACCCGTTCTTAGCCACAAACACTTTTGCGCTTGAATCTGAGATAGAAGGTATACCCAGTGTCTCCTTAGGGTATTCTATGAAGATGCATTTGTATGCTTTGGGTTCGAGCTCATTAGGTGAAAACCCTTTTCACATAAGCGTCACAGCCCCAAACATTAAGAAATGACAGCTTAGGCTTCTGTCAAACCATAATTCTCACGGTGTCATCTCAACAGACTTAGATGGTGCCCTATTAAAGTGAATGGATTTGTCTTTAATGTATAACCCCATAACGATAGTGGCAAAACGATAAGAGACATCATAGTACTCACTATATCCAATAGAGCACGACTACGACGTTCGAACACACCATCACACTATGGTGTTCCAGGAGGCGTGAGCTGTGAAACAATTTCCACATTGTCTAAAATTGCATACCAAACTCGTAACTTAGATATTCACCTCCACGATCATATCATAGACATTTTATCTTCTTGTCACGATGATCTTTAACTTCACTCTGAAACTCCTTGAACCTTTCAAACATTTCAGATCCGTGTTTCATTAAGTAAATATCCCCATATTTACTCAAATCATCAGTGAAGGTAAAGAAAAACAACGATATCCACTGTGTGTTTCAACACTCATTGGACCACATACATCAACATGTATTAATTCTAATAAGCCACTAGCCCGCTCCATCAAACCGGAAGACGGGGTCTTAGTCATCTTGCCCAACAGGCATGGCTCGCATGTCTCAACTGATTCGAAATCAAGTGAGTCAAAAGATCCATCAGCATGGAGTTTCTTCATGCGATTTATACCAACATGACATTTAGCGGCAGTGCCACAGGCATGTGGTGCTATCATTATTAACTTTGTATCTTTTGGTACCAATGTTATGACCATGTGTACTACTACGATCAAGATTCAATAAACCATTCCCAGTGGGTGTACGACCATTAAAGGCATTATTCATGTAAACAGAATAACCAATTATTCTATAACTTATATGAATAACCGTATTTCACTAAACATGATCTAATCATATTCATGCTCAACGCAAACACCAAATAACATTTATTTAGGTTTATCACAAATCCAGAAGGTAGAGAGAGCGTGCGATGGTGATCACATCAACCTTGGAAACACTTCCAACACACATCGTCACCTTTCACTTAGCTAGCCTCCCTTTATTCCGTAGCTTTTATTTCGAGTTACTAACACTTAGCAACCGAACCGGTATCCAATACCCAGGTGCTACTAGGAGTACCAGCAAGGTACACATCACTAACACATATATCAAATATACTTCTATCGACATTACCAGCCTTCTTATCTACCAAGCATCTAGGGTTGTTCCACTTCAGTGAACAGTCTCCTCATAACAGAAGCACTTAGTCTCGGGTTCGGGCTCAACCTTGGGTTTACTCACTAGAGCGACAGCTGGCTTGCCATTCCTGAAGTTTTCCCCTTCTTGCCCTTGCCCTTCTTGAAACTAGTGGTATTCACTTAACCATCAACACTTGATGCTCCCTCTTGATTTCTACCTTCGTGGTGTCAAACATCACGAACAACTAAGGGATCATCTTATCCATCCCTGGCATGTTATAGTTCATCACGAAGCTCTAGTAGCTTGGTGGCAGTGACTTGGAGAACTGCATTAATCACTATCTCATCTGGAAGATTAACTCCCACTTGATTTAAGTGATTGTAGCACCCAGAAAATCTGAGCACACGCTCACCGATTGAGCTATTCTCCTTTATCTTGCAGGCAAAGAATCTTGTTGGCGGTCTCATACCTCTCAACATAGGCACAAGCTTGAAATCCCAATTTCAGCTCTTAGAACATCTCTTATGTTCCGTGACGTTCAAAACGTTTTGGAGCCTAAATTCTAAGCTGTAATGCATGACGCACTGAACTATCACATAGTCATCAAAAAGTGCCTGTCATATGTTCACAACATCTACAGACAATGCTTGAGGGAGTGGTGCACTTAGCGGTGCATCAAAGACATAAGCTTTCTGTGCAGCAATGAGGACAATCCTCAGATCACGGACCCAGTCCGTATTATTGCTACCATCAACTTTCAACTTATTTTTCTCTAGGACCGTATCAATAAAACCGGGGAGCTACAGCGCGAGCTATCTATGACATAATTTGCAAGGACATTTTTAGACTAAGTTCATGATAATTAAGTTCACATAATCAAATTATTTAATGAACTCCCACTTATATAGACATCTCTCTAGTCATCCAAGTGACAAATGATCCATGTCAACTAGCCCATGTCCGATCATCACGTGAGACGGACTAGTCATCCATGGTGAACATCTCTATGTTGATCATATCTTCTATACAACTCATGTTCGACCTTTCGGTCTTCCGTGTTCCGAGGCCATGTCTGTACATGCTAGGCTCGTCAATTCAACCTAAGTGTTTTGCGTGTGTAAATCTGGCTTACACCCGTTGTATGCGAACGTTAGAACCTATCACACCCGATCATCACGTGGTGCTTCGGAACAACGATCCTTAGCAACGGTGCACAGTTAGGGTGAACACTTTTCTTGAAATTTTAGTGAGAGATCATCTTATTTACTACGGTCGTTCTAGGCAAATAAGATGTAAACATAATAAACATCACATGCAATCAATATAGTGACATGATATGGCCATTATCATCTTGCTCCTTTGATCTCCATCTTCGGGGCACCATGATCATCACTGTCACCGGCACGACACCATGATCTCCATCATCATGATCTCCATCATTGTGTCTTCATGAAGTTGTCTCGCCAACTATTACTTCTACCACTATGGCTAACGTTTAGCAATAAAGTAAAGTAATTACATGGCGTTTATGATTGACACGCAGGTCATACAATAAAATAAGACAACTCCTATGGCTCCTGCTGGTTGTCATACTCATCTACATGCAAGTCGTGAATCCTATTACAAGAACATGATCAATCTCATACATCACAATGCATCACATCACATCCTTTGGCCATATCACATCACAAGGCATATGCTGCAAAAACAAGTTAGACGTCCTCTAATTTGTAGTTGCAAGTTTTTACGTGGCTGCTATAGGTTACTACCAAGAACGTTTCTTACCTACGCCAAAACCACAAAGTGATATGCCAATTGCTATTTACCCTTCATAAGGACCCTTTTCATCAAATCCAATCCGACTAAGGTGGGAGAGACAGACACCCGCTAGCCACCTTATGCAGCAAGTGCATGTCAGGCGGTGGAACCAGTCTCACGTAAGCGTACGTGTAAAGTCGGTCCGGGCCGCTTCATCCCACAATACCGCCGAATCAATATAAGACTAGTAGTGGTAAGCAAATTAACAAGATCGACGCCCACAACTGCTTTGTGTTCTACTCGTGCATAGATTCTACGCATAGACCTAGCTCATGATGCCACTGTTGGGAGACGTAGTAGTAAATCAAAAAAATTCCTATGATCACCAAGATCTATCCATGGAGAAACCAGCAATGAGTGGGGAGAGATTGCATCTTCATACCTTTGAAGATCGCTAAGCGGAAGCGTTACAAGAACGCGGTTGGTGGAGTCGTACTCACAGCGATTCAGATCGCGGTGAACTCCGATCTTAGCGCCGAACAACGGCGCCTCCGTGTTCAACACACGTGCAGCCCGGTGACGTCTCCTATGCCTTGATCCAGCAAGGAGGAAGGAGAGGTTGGGGAAGGGCTCCAACAGCAGCACGACGGCATGGTGGTGGTGGAGTAGCAAGGTATTCCGGCAGGGCTTCGCCTAAGCGCTGCGGAGGAGGAAGAGAGGTAGGGCTTCGCCGTGTGAGAGAGAGATCAAATCTTATCTCAAAACATCCAAAACCTAAAGTATATATAGGAGGAGGGATGTGGAGGGCTGGCTTGGCCTCTACTCCAAAGAGGAGAGGTTCGGCCGAATTAAAGGGAGAGTCCTCCTCCCACAAGGGAGGTGGAACTCTTCCTTTTGAATCCTTTTTGCCTTATCTCCTTATCTCCAGCCGCATGGGCCTTTAGAAAAAGTATTTCCCAGCCCAATAAGGGCTGGCACACTTTATCTAACAGCCCATGAGGTCCTTTGGTCGTCACACCCCTCCCGGGGGTCCTCCGGCACCCTCCCGGCACTCCCGGTACACTACCGATGAGCCCGAAAACTTTTCGGTGACCAAAACTGGACTTCCTATATATCAATCTTTACCTCCGGACCATTCCGGAGATCCTCGTGAAGTCCGGTATCTCATACGGGACTCCGAACAACCTTCGGTAATCATGTATACCATTTCCCTATAACCCTAGCGTCATCGAACCTTAAGTGTGTAGACCCTACGGGTTCGGGAGACACGTAGACATGACCGAGACACTTCTCCGACCAATAACCAACAGTGGGATCTGGATACCCATGTTGGCTCCCACGTACTCCACGATGATCTCATCGGATGAACCACGATGTCGGGGATTCAATCAATCCCGTATTCAATTCCCTTTGTCTATCGGTATGATACTTGCCCGAGATTCGATCGTCGGTATCCCTATACCTTGTTCAATATCGTTACTAGCAAGTCTCTTTACTCGTTCCATAATACATCATCCCGTGACTAACTCCTTGGTCACATTGAGCTCATTATGATGATGTCTTACCGAGTGGGCCCAGAGATACCTCTCTGTCACACGGAGTGACAAATCCCAGTCTCGATTCGTGCCAACCCAACAGATACTTTCGGAGATACTCATAGTTCACCTTTATAGCCACCCAGTTATGTTGTGACGTTTGGCACACCAAAGCATTCCTACAGTATCCGGGAGTTGCACAATCTCATGGTCTAAGGAAACGATACTTGCAATTGAAAAGCTTTAGCAAACGAACTACATGATCTAGTGCTATGCTTAGGATTGGGTCTCGTCCATCACATCATTCTCCTAATGATGTGATCCCGTTATCAACGACATCCAATGTCCATGGCCATGAAACTGTGACCATCTATTGATCAACGAGCTAGTCAACTAGAGGCTCACTAGGGACATGTTGTGGTCTATGTATTCACACATGTATTATGGTTTCCGGTTAACACAATTATAGCATGAACAATAGACAATTATCGTGAACAAGGAAATAAAATAATAACCATTTTATTATTGCCTCTAGGGCATATTTCCAACAAGGTTTCCATGAAGTCCTCGAACTGGAGTTTCTTCGTGTTTACCACCTGGAGCTCCTTCAGCTTCTCCTCGCTCACGTCCCTATAGTGGACCCTGACGAGTGACAACGCCATGTCGGCCCCGCGGTGAGCAACAGATTTTTTCCAAGCTTGCACTCGACTGGGAAGTTCGTTCAGGTGAGCCATCATGGAGTTGAGGTCGAGCTGAAGAGTGTCCTCAGGACATAGCTCCTTATCGATTCTTTCCATGGCAGATTTCAGTCGAGTGATGTAGGCCTGGGCACCCTGGAGCCGAAAGTTGAGCCGCAGCATGTTCATCACCACCGCATCAGAAACCGGCGACTTGGTAGGGTCAAGCATGGGCTCAATCTCTTATGTTTCCTTTTCAAAGTCCTGGCAGAATTCTGTTGAAGAAGGGGAAATAGGAAGAGAATCGGTGAACTGCGACCCTCAAAATTTTTGCAAATGTCAGTCGACAAGAAATACTCACCATCGAGCAGAAGATACATCTTCCTCGAGAATTCGCCCAGATGCTTCTCCAGGCAATTACCCCTCTTGGTTAGTTGCTCGGCCTTCTTGACAAGGTCCGTACGCTCCTGCTTCAGCTTGGTGTTCTCATCCTCCAGCTTCTTGGCGGCCTCCAGCTTCCGATCTGCAGCTTCAGTCTTGTCCTTGGCCACTGGTTGAGCGTCAGCAAGCGTCTTGTCCTTCTCCTCAAGTGCCTTCTTCATGGAATCTAAAGAAACAACATTGTTGAGTCATGCTTGGAGTCGACGGTTTTCATTGCGTACGTCTGTTCGAGTGAGAGCACTCGGTTCAAAACATGAAGAGTGAAGAGGAGAATGCAGAAAATCAGTAGTAATTACCTACCAAAGTCTTCATCTCAGCACACGCTCGCTCCAGAACGTTGTTGGCGACCGCCAGATCCACCTGCAACCGGTTCCTTTCATCCTACACGTCCTTGTACTCCGCCCCAAGCTCACAAGCCCACTGGAATCAACACAAGACAGGAATTCAATCGGCAGGTGACGCTTGGAGCAGTCGACTGGGTATCAAACGCCGGCGAATGACCATCTTAGAAGAATTCAAGCATAAAGTCCACTCGACATGTCGAGTGGCTCTGGCGCTTCGCGCGCCATAAACAAATTCAAAAGTTGTCTCTATTAAGACCCCTACCGATGCAAGCACTCGACAGTGGTATCGGGGACTACACCCAGAGGGTGCGCTATGAGCGCCCCCACTGAGATGGTTAACTCTCGATCCGTCGAGTAAGTCATAAGAAAAAATATACATTCGACAAGGTCAGCCCTGTCACGACACTCGACCCGTCGAATGACGCATCTCCCTACTCTATGAAGTGCAGTCTATCCTTATGCAGCGTCATATCATGGTTTGCCAATAATATCCATGAAACCTACAAGGTAGCTATGGAGTGGTGTGATTCAAGATGAAGTGTATCTTGTATACAACAGAATCTAAGACCCCTGCCGATGCAAGCACTCGACAGCGGTCTTGGGGACTACACCCAGTGGGTGCGCTAAGAGCGCCCCCACTGAGACGGTTAACTCTCGATCCGTCGAGTAACTCATCAAAAAAAATACACTCGACAAGGTCAGCCCTGTCATGACACTCGACCCGTCGAATGACGCACCTCCCTACTCTATGAAATGCAGTCTATCCTTATGCAGCATCATATCATGGTTTGCCAATAATATCCATGAAACCTGCAAGGTAGCTACGGAGTGGTGTGATTCAAGACGAAGTGTATCCTGTATACAATAGACTCTAAGACCCCTGTCAATGCAAGCACTCGACAGCGGTCTCGCGGACTACACCCAGTGGGTGCGCTAAGAGTGCCCCCATAGAGACGGTTAACTCTTGATCCGTGGAGCAACTCGTCAGAAAATACACTCAACATGTCAGGTGACCCTAGCACCACGCGTACTATCAATCCCAGTCCTACTCGACTACGATCCGGACTATTCGAGTGGAGAAAGTTCAAACATTCTACAACAACCACCCACTGGGTGTACAACAGCCAAGAGAAGACAAGAATTTAATCGACAATGGATTTACAATCGAACTTACTCGGACATTGGTACGGAGGGCTGCGCTGACGTCAAAAGCCAGTTTGCTCGCCTCGAACACCTCCTTGGTTCTTAGCATGAACTGCTCCGCCTGAATCATGGCTTCCTTCGCAGCTCTAGTCTGATCCTCCGGGGTGCAATGCAGAGAGAAGGCCATCACAGGTGGGGTTGGCGTGATCGCTGGCGCAGCTGAAGCATTCTGAGGGGGTCCAGTTGGAGTCGATGTCACAACGGTCGAGACGGCTGGAGGAGCATGCGACAGAGGTGCTGCGGGTTCAGCCCTGGGTTGTGTCGAGCCACCTCTCCCCTAGGAAGACTCTGCAGTCGAGCGCTAAAGCGCTTGCGTCGATGATGCCCTCCAGGTACGAGCGCGCGAAGTGTCCAGTTGCTCCTCGTCGTCCTGCACCTGAATGACCTCTACAATGACAACCGACAGTGTTAACATCTACATGTGTCGAGTCCCATCCGGACGAACCAACAACTTTCTTACCTCTATGAGAAGTGGCAGCATCAGCAGTGTCAACATCCATCGTTCCTCTCCATCCCGATGAGGCAAGGTCACAGATGTAGCAGCTCTGACGGATTGAGTGGCATTCAGTCAGATACAACTCCAGACTTCAGTCGATAGAATTTTTTTGAAAATAAACACTTACGTGGAGACAACAGGTACGGCCACCCTCATGCGATGCAGAGCTTTGCGAGGCTTGGTGATGTCTTGCTTGGGTTGCTTGGCCAGTCTTTCACTCGACTCAACGGTCGAAGGGCGGCTCCGTTTTGGGTTCTTCTCACTAGGGCCCGGAGCCCTATCCTCAACAGCTACCGGATCCTGGCAAGCCTTGGTGTGACCTTCGCATCCGGGAGGCGACTCAACCTCTTCCTATTTGTCGGAGTCCTCGTACTCGTCCTCGGTGTCAGAAGAACCGTCACCGTCCACACTGCCACCCTCGCTCACCACGCCATCTTCCACATGGTTCCCGTTGGGAACGGACGAGTGCATGTTCGTCCACTCCTGCATGATTCAAGGGAGTAAGTCAGTTTATAAGTCAAAGTATCACTCAACAGTACAATGTCAGTCGACACCACACAACTCACCAGATTCTTCGGCAGGTTTTCGGCCGAGTAAGGTCGGATCCTCTTGGCTCCCAGAGGATTGTCGCAAGCTCCAATAATGCTACGAAGCCACTGCTCGACAGTTTTCTGTGGAACCTCCTCTAGATGCGTCCTGGTCGTGTCATCTGGGCCTGCATAATGCCACATGGTGTGGTCTTTGGCCTGGAGTGGCTGGATACGTTGACCGAGAAACGTTTCAAGCAAATCAATTCCTGTCACTCCGCCCCGGATCAATTGCACCACCACTTCGACCAGGACACCCACTTGGACATGCTCCTCTTCGGTCACCCTCAAAGATTGGGGAACAACGGGACGGTCGGGTGTATAGGGGGGAAGGCCAATCAACATATTGGGTGATGCTACGTCTTTGCAATAGAACCAAGTCGACTGCCAGCCTTTGACGGACTCAGGAAAAGTCATGGCAGGGAAGGAACTACGGGCTCTTTTCTGAACCCCTAAACCTCCACACAGTTGGAGCATGTGAGTCTTCCCATCGGCGGGGAGGACTTTCTTCACGGTCTGGGATCTGACCGTGAAGAGGTGCTTGAACAACCCCCAATGGGGAGAGCGGCTCAGGAAACATTTGCACAAAGTGACGAATGCAAACAGATAGGCGATGGTATTTGGCGAGAGGTGGTGTAGTTGAGCACCGAAAAAGTTTAGAAATCCCCTAAAGAACGGGTGGGGAGGCATGGAAAAACCTCTTTCGACATGGGAGAGAAGAAGAATCCGCTCCCTGTCGCGTGGCTCCGGCTCGCGCTCCTCCCCCGGCAACCTCCAAGCGCCATCCGCCACAAGCCCGTCGGAGACAAGGCCCTCCATGTCCTCGGGAGTGACTACAGAGGGGAGAAAACCCCCCTGCATCCAACCCGCCGGTGCAGTGAACCGGGCGGTCGAGGGCTTCTTGCCCTTGAGCTTCGTCGCTCCCTTCTTCGCCGCTCCAGCTTCTCCATCGTGTTCTTCATCGTCGACACAGCGACTCTCATCGAGGAGGATCGGAGTGGGGTGCCGGGAACATAGGAGGCCTAGGAAAAGAGAGAAAGAACTGGCGGAAGTACTATGGGAACCGCAGCACGGAAAGCTTTATACGCTGCCGAGTATCTCACTGACCAGTGGACCCGTGAGGTTATCGCGCACGCCAACCGCTGACGGCGCCCGGTACGTGGCGATATGACCGGCACAAAAATCGAGGCGTCGTGCCTTCACTTGCCCTAATCGTGGCGTCATCATCGCGTGCGCTTCCCAAATTTTCGTATCCCGGAAAATACGGGTCTGTCAGACCGACCCGTCGCCTCCCAAGATACTGTCAGTTCACTCGGAGCAAAACAAATGCTAAACATCCACTCGGGCACTTTTAAGGCTGAATGGATCCGAGCGAGCGGAGAAGAATTCAATCGACGCAAGTTTTGTTGAAGCCCCGAATAATCATTCGGAAGATTTTGCGTGTCGATCCTGAACGAACGCTAATGCTCAGAGTTCAATCGATGCAAGTTCCATGGAAATCCCCAAATATCATTCGAAGGATTTGATGCACTAACTCAAGGTCTACGTTGATACCTCCTTCCACCACTCAAACCCTGATCCATTCAGGGGCTAATGACGAGGATATGTACCTAGGGTAGGGTCCTAGGCAAGGCCCACATACCCTACCTAAGGACACCACATGGGAGGACTTGAAGATCAAGCATGAACTTCCGAGTGGATCCCTGGAGACGTTCAAAGTCACTCGATAGTAATCCACTCGGAGACTCCCGCTCTCACTCGGCAGTCGCGTGTCACTCAGAAGACCTCGCTTTCACTCGACGCCAGAAGACCAGGAGCCATCATCAAGAGCCCAACGGGCAGACGCTGTTCCAATGGTCATTAGTATCTTTTATTATGTACGTTACCTGTAACGGCAGACTTTAAACCCCACGACCAGGCCCTTAGATGCGGGATAATTATGAGGGGCAGCGAACTCTATATAAGCCACCTCTCCCCTCCTACACAAGGGTTGGCAACCATTGTAATCTTAACATTCCACATGACATAAACCTTCCGAGCACTGAGACGTAGGGCTGTTACCTCCACGAGAGGGGCCTGAACTCATACATTCGTGTGTACACCCTCGCCGTAGCTAGGACTCTGCCCTCTCCCTTCGTACCCCTACCATCTACTATTAGGCTCGTTCCCACGACACTCATCAATGTGTTGCTCCCCTTGTCTTGGGTGTTGTTTACGTTGTTGTTGCATCCGTTTTTGGCGTTCTTGGTGCTCCTCTTGACGGGCGGGTTCTTCTTGGCATTATCGACGTAGAGCTTCTTGTTCCTCATGAGCTAGTCGGTTGCGTTCTTACGAGGCATGGGTTGAATCACAAAGAGTCTGTTGTGCTTCTCGTGCTTGCTCTTCATGGCGTCGGTCTTCCTCACAGCGGTGACGTAGGCATTCTTGCTCGTAGGCGTCTTGCTCTTGTTGGTGATCGTGGTCACGCTTGCGATGTCGACCTTGAGGATCCTCATCATGGAAGGGGTTGCTTGATTCTAGAGAGAGGTGTCACGCGTCACGTTGTTGTGGTCGAGCTCGAGGAGGAGGGCTCTTGCTGGAGGAGTCCTCGGAGGAGTGTCGACTTGCGGTGCGCCGTCGAGTTGAAGTAGAAGTGGATGATGCGCGGCTCACAATCAAGGCACGGAGCTCGTCCATTTTGTTGGATATATGCCCTAGAGGCAATAATAAATTGGTTATTATTATATTTCATTGTTCGTGATAATTGTTTATTATCCATGCTATAGTGTATTGATTGGAAACTCAAATACATGTGTGGGTGCATAGACGACATTGTGTCCCTAGTATGCCTCTAGTTAACTAGTTCGTTGATCAAAGATGGTCAAGGTTTCCTGGCCATAGACATGAGATGTCATTTGATAATGGGATCACATCATTAGGAGAATGATGTGATGGACAAGACCCAAACTATAAAAGTAGCATGTGATCGTGTCAGTTTATTGCTACAATTTTCTTCATGTCAAGTATCTGTTCTTATGACCATGAGATCATGCAACTCACTGACACCGGAGGAGTACCTTGTGTGTATAAAATGCCGCAATGTAACTGGGTGACTATAAAGGTGATCTATAGGTATCTTCGAGGGTGTCTGTTGGGTTGGCATGGATCAAGACTGGGATTTGGTACTCTGTGTGACGGAGAGGTATCTCAAGGCCCACTCGGTAATACAACATCGCAATAAGCCTTGCAAGCAATGTGACTAAGTGTTAGCCACAGGATCTTGTATGACAGAACGAGTAAAGAGACTTGTTGGTAACGAGATTGAACTAGGTATAGAGATACCGATGATCGAATCTCGGGCAAGTAACATACCGATAAACAAAGGGAACAACATATGGGATTAACTGAATCCTTGACATAGAGGTTCAACCGATAAAGATCTTCATAGAATATGTAGGAACTAATATGGGCATCTAGGTCCCGCTATTGGTTATTGACCGTAGAGGTGTCCCGATCATGTCTACATAGTTCTCGAACCCGCATGGTCTGCACACTTAAGGTTCAGTGACGTTTCGGTAGTATAGTGTTATGTATGATGGTGACCGAAGGTTGTTCGGAGTCTCGGATGAGATCCCGGACGTCACGAGGAGCTCCAGATGGTCCGAAGGTAAACATTGATATATAGGAAGTCCTACTTTGGTCGCCGGAAAAGTTTCGGGTTCATCGGTAGTGTACCGGGAGTACCGGGAGGGTACCAGGGGACCATCGGGAGGGGTGTCTCGACCCAAGGGCCTCATGGGCTGTGAGAGGAGGCAGACCAGCCCCTGGTGAGCTTGCTGAAGCCACCCCTAAGGGCCCATGTGACTGGGGTGAAGGGAGGAGGCAAAATCCCAAGGTGGAAAAGGTTTCCAAGTGGGGGAGGAGTCCTACTAGGAGTAGGATTGGAGTCCAACTCCCTCTCCTCCCCGCTTCGGCTGAATCAAAGGCAGCCCTAGGGTGCAGCCTCCCCTCCCACTCCTCCTATATATACTAGAGGTTTAGGGGTGAGGGCTAACCCTAATTGCCACGTGCTCCCTCTAGTTCATCTAGATCGTTTTTCTCCTCTAGTCTAGTTCGGCGGTGCTTAGGCGAAGCCCTGCCAAAATAGTTCCACCACCATCGCCGCCACGCCATCGCGCTGCCGGTGAATTCATCTACCTATCTGCTCCCTCTTGCTGGATAAGAAGGCAGAGATCGTCATCGAGCTGTACGTGTGCTAAACGCGGAGGTGTCGTCCGTTCGATGCTAAATCGAAGGATCGTGATCAAGATCGTGAGATGATTCATGATTTGATCACGGGACGGATCGTGATGAGATTGCGGGATGGATCGTGATTGGATCGCGGGATGGATCATGATGGGATCCGGGACGCTCGGTGACTTGGATCGCGAAGTCGTTCGACTACATCAACTGTGTTTCTTAACGCTTCCCACTTAGCGATCAACAAGGGTATGTAGATCCACTGCCCCCTCGTAGATGCTCATCATCATGGATAGATCTTGCGTGTGCGTAGGAAATTTTTTGTTTCCCAAGCAACGTTCCCCAACACATTTGTGTTGTCATGAAGTCCCGCGTCTGCTCCTAGGATTCACGTATGTTGGTGGTGAGGTGCTCAATGCGGTCCGTGATGACATCATGTGCTTGGCGCATACCCTTTTGTGCGGCGAAGAATTGTAATTTGGTGATGTAGTTGTTCGCGCCATCGTCATGCTTCTCGAATGTCAGGTTCATCATAGTGTTTCTATCCATGGTACTCAAGTAGATATAAGTGGAATAATGGGAAAACATAATACCAAATACCATTCCGAAGGTTGAAATGAAGATCAACCACTCAATGTGAAATCGTGGAAATAGGAGAACTGGTATCGAGTTTGCCCTTCGCACACCTATAAAAGTAAGGCTTATGGAGTAGCTTGGTTAGGATGGTGGCACAAAATTTCAAGCAATTCGAGAATATGATGCAATAAAGTTGAGATAGATTCGCAAGTTCGCAACTAAGACAATGTGAATCAATAGAAAGGAGTGAACTCGGAAACCACACACGAATAGAAAAGTAAGGTTGTGCAACCAAGAAATGAGACCAAAATGTGCAATCCACGGCGAATGCTCGTGTTGCACAACTCTAGAGAGACGCTAGCACAATTGCTCTAATGGGCGTGATACGAACTTGTGCACAACCTATAAGAAACAAAATGTGTTGTCTTTCTATTCCTGACTTGCTATGTATGTATGAGGCACGAGTCACTCGCGCAAGTGATCCACGGTGATCAAGTATGATATGCAAAATGACTAGGGGTACTAATGCAATGGCAAGGATAAGTCAAGAGGCTAGGGGTACCAATGCAATGGCAAGGATAAGTCAAGAGTGTCGTCGCGGTTACCGTCCTCGCTTACGGTATAGTGTCAATGAGGAGTTGGTTGGCGACGATCCGGAGCGATGATGAGCGGCGATGTCGATGAAGAACCACTCCTAATTAGCCGAAACACCTTAGGAAGTGGCGGGTCTCGTGACTCAAGATCTCAAATGCAAATGGGTTGCGAAAGAAAAGGAGGAAGAAATTCAGAATTTTCTGTTAAAAAAATTCAGTTTCGTCAGACTTGCTCGGACGTCCGGAGGGAGCCGGTCGTCCGAAGCCTGTGGGTTTCATCGGATGAACTCGAACCAAAAGAAAATTTTCGGCCAAAATTAGGGCGATTTTGCGGATGGAAATGATGGGGATGATGGGGGAATGATAGATCCACTCTTCCTCTACGAAATCCACGGATCCAAATCAAGAAAATCTCATCAAATCCAACAAATCCAAGAAATTTTTGGTAGGGCTATTATTGTGGGAATTTTCGAAATTGGGACGAATCGAAGCAAAATTAGGCTAGCAAACGGTGGGGGAGACTCCAAATTCGTGATCAACGTGGCTCATGACACCATATGATACGGGGCAAGACCTGTGGTGGTCGATCTTTCACGAATTGGAGGGGGAAAACACGGAGAACACGAAGAACACAGGGAGGAACGAGAGGAAACACTCAAGTGCTAGCAAACTCAATCACACATCCACTAGATCCATAATAACACAAGAGGAACGAGATCCCAAATCAACCAACGATACAAGTAGCGGTACGCGATCTCCCACTCCGAAGGAGGGGCCTTGAATCCATGGGGGATCTTCCCTCTAGAGGGGCCTTGGCATCACTTGGATCTACTCCCAAAGGAGGGCAATCTCCTCAAGAGAGCCAAGTAATGGAGCTAAGCTCAAGTGCAAACATTAGCTAACCCTAGAAAGAGGAGGGGTGAGGTTTATATAGTCTAAGACGGGGTTGAGGGGTACATGGGCTGAAACCATTGGGCCTATGCGCAGACAGGGCCCGGACATCCGGATGGGGTCGGACGTTTGACGGCTTAGGGCGGCCCGGACGTCCCAAGGGGGTCCGGACATCCGTAGATTCGGCGCGGGAGCGGCTTGGCGGATTTCCGGACGGAGCCGGACGTCCGACGGCTCAGGACTATCCGGACGTCCGGGGCGGGCCGGACATCCGTAGATTCGGCACGGGTGGGGATTGGCCGGATTTCCGGGCCGGCCCGGACGTCTGTGATGTGTATCCCCGTTAGCCTTCGAGCTATTCCCAGGCGTCGGTCGTCTGGGCCCGTCCGGACGTCCGGACCGTGTAGCCTGCTCTCGGGCCCTTCCTTGTCCTTTCGAGCTTGGCGCCCTTCCCTTCTTCTTGGCATCCTTCTCCCAAATACCCGAGTACACACAACACTTCCGTCTGAGGTAGCGACCATGTCTCAAGTGGATCGCACGTAGTTTGAGCAAGGAGAGATGTCACCTCGTTTTCGATGGCGCGTGCACGTGCTCTCATCATGGGTCCTCTTGTGGCTTGCGATGTTGGGGAAGTGTCCATGGTGGTGTTCATGGGATGCTCAACATCAACGCGTCTTGTGTGGGGCCTATGACCATTCATTTTTTCCTTTTTATATCTTAATTGCTAACAACTGGGTGCTTTGCAACATGCTTTCTGTTGCAAAAATAATCTACGGTATAACCTCTGTCGCAGGAATACAGACGTTTACGCAACACGGTCTCTGCTATAAAAACAAATCTATAGATGTTTTTGCAATACAATCTCTGTTGCAAAAAATATTCTGTAACATAAACTTTGTTGGAAAAATATATTCTACAGACATTTCTGCAACATGATCTCTGTTGCAATAAGTTCTGTAACACAATCAATGTTACAAAAGTTAGAATGCCTCAACTGCTTGATAACGCCAGATCTGACGGCTAGCACGTAGATCTTTTACAAAGATCAGCCGGCGAACATCGTAACATGCCCCTTTTTGTTGATATTTTTCAAATGAAAAAATGTTATCCAGGGTGCGCTTAGAACCTTGTCCCCATACATACACATTAGTTTTAGAAAAGTTCATGTATATGCATGGTCGCATTTTTAAAATCTAAAACTTGTGAACAAGCATGGCAAATAGTCGCCCCGCTCGCTCTTATGCTTCCGGCCTTTTCGTCTGTTTTCTTTAGATGGCCTTTCCGCCAGGCTTCTTTTTTCTTTGAGGCTATGTTCGGTTCCAAAGGGTTATATCCACTAGTGGATCTAGTCCCTGCAGGGTTTTGGTGTCACCATCCAACCCTCACGTGGAATCATTCCACTAGGGGGATTAATCCCTCTCACCTAATCTTTGTTCGGTTAATACAGCAGCACAACACCAGTATACAACAGCACATCAGCACAACAGGAGTAATACGGGTCTTTTCATTAGTGGAAGCAATCGGTGACAATTACAAGAAGTAGCAATCAGTTCATCAGAAGCCCCCCAAAAAAATTGTCGTCTGTTAAAAAGGCAGAGCAGAAATTACCTTGTACAATCGTAGAGCACTAGGTGAAATTACAATCAGCAAATGGGTCTTTTTGGGGCTTGTTGGCTCAGCGCCCAGCCGACGAGCTGAACAATCGGACCAGCTGAACCAGCGGAACTGCAGCTGGGAGTCAGAGCCATAATCGCACGACCGATAGAGGCAGGTCGGAGGGAGCGGGCTGCTGCCCGCCGGATCTGGAAGGCTAGATCCCAGCTCAAGCTCGGCGGCGACCCGGACAAGCCGGCAGCGTCGGTTGGACAGGGGAGAGGGAGGAGGGCGCAGGGGAGGGGTGGTGAGGAGCACGTCGCCGCAGTCTTCTCCAGTAGCACTGCTGCTGTGTCCCTCCTTCTCCGGCGCCGCCGCCAGCGCCGCCACGACACGCGAAAGGTCGGGCGAGAGAAAGCGTGTCGTTTCTTGAGAGACAGAAAGACGAGTTTTGGTTCCACGAGGCTGGACGCGTGGGTCGTTTCCCGGCGCAGCGCACCACCTCGCCCCTCGTCCCTCGTGCCAACGACGCATGTGCCGTACTATCGTCTCCACGGCCCCACAACGAAGTAGCCAGGAGGCGACCGTGGTTTGTGGAGTCTTCGAGAAGGCGCTGACTGGTTTTTATGTTGGCGGGAGCAATGAGTGGCGAATCCATACGACCTTAGCCGTTTGATTTAACAGATTTGACGGCTAAAGAGGAATTCATTTTGGCAGGGGATTTAAATATTTAAAAAATCATCTCTACTCCTAAAGGGGCAGTCTGCTGTCGTGATGGTAGGTTCGTTCGGTACGCGGTTTTTTTTGTCCTATCTCCCATTGGTTTTCTTATCCATCGATTTTTTTTCTTCACTTTTTTCTTTCAAACTGACACTTTTCTAACATATAAAAGATCACGAATCTAACTTTCCTAACTTATTCAAACCAAATGATATTTCTGATCTCTTTAATTAATGCAATTTATTTTAGAATTTTTTTATAGTTTTTCGGGAAACAAATAACGGAATTTAAGAAAAGTAACCTTTTGAAACAAATTGTAGATTGTCTCATATCCCACCACCACCCCTTCATGTTGGTTTATTCGCTCTCTCAAAAAAAATCCTAACCTTTCTAAATTTTCCTAGCCAGCCATGTTACAAACGGGACGTTCCAAACTTCTAAGGGGACAGTATGCGATCGTGATGGTAGGTTCGTCCAGTACGTGTTTTTTTTCCGTCCCACCTCCCACCATCCACTTCTACTGGTTTTCTTATCCATCGATTTATTTTTCTCTTCACTCTTTTCTTTCAAACCAACATTTCCCTCACGTACAAAAGATCATATATCTAACTTTCCTAACTTATCCAAATCAACTAATCTCTCTAACTAATGCAATTTCTTTATTTTATAGTTTTTCAAAAAATTAACCTTCCTAAATAAATTGTAGATTGTCACATATCCCATCACCACCCCTTCATGTTGGCTTTTTCACCCTCTCAAAAAAACCTTTTCTAACCTTCCTAAACTTTCCTAACCGGCAATGTTACATATGGGAACGTTATCAAACAATGAAATCCAGTTTTCGTAGCAACTGATTTCAAATCGTAACTTTCCTACTAATTATTTACTCGGGTGTTGTCTCAATCAAGCATTGATGACATATTTCTTTTCTTATTATCATTCACTGCCTTATACAATCATCAATCATACACGACAGCCAACCGCAAATACATCACGCGGCGATCGTGTGTATATGCCTTACAAATCGTGTGTACATTGTCCCCTCGCTTGTCACGCGAACCCGTTTACCATCATGTCATGCTGGTGGGTAGGTGCGCCTTAGCCATGGATGTCTGATGGTGGAAGGGACAATGGAGGCCTCACCACAGGCACCAGTATGCTCCTCTACGCCCTCTCCTGCCCTCCGCCCTGACTCTACTTCCTTAGTTTATTATTATCTCCCTCCTCTCTCTCTCTCTTTGCATCTCTTTGTGTGTGTTGCAGGAGATGGACAACCTACGTTGTAGGCCTTGCACGCTCACCACCGGTCACCTCACCTCGCCGTGCGGTCCCACCATCGGATCTACAAGACTCTGCCGCCTTGTGCCATCCTTGCTGGGTACACATCACGGCAACACAGACAATGGATGTAGCGACTACAATTGACGGCCGATTTGGCTGCGTGGTGGGCACTAACGCCCCGACAGTCGTGCTGGCCACTGTCCGCTTCGGCGTCTACTAGGCAATGAACATATATCTACGAAGGTACAACTGCTCGGGCCTATACCCAGAGCTCGTTGTGGCGCTTCGCGCAGCTTCCTTCGATCCGTGTTAGCCGACTCTTGCATGCATCCACAATCTAGCGACTCATGCATGCATCCACAATCTAGCTGGCTAATTCGTCTCTTGACTACTATTTTTTCTAGTTGTACCGTTTCACAACTTAATTAGGGATCATCTGCACAATTCATCGTCTCATACATGCACAATCTAACTAATTTTCCTACTGACTGCAGTTTATGAATTGTTCCACAGATCAATTATCGAGATGATTTTGGACTTAGAAGTTTTGAGGAATAGTTTCGTCCCACCTCCCAACACCCCCTCCCACTGGTTTTCTTATCCATTGATTTTTTTTCCTCTTCACTCTTTTCTTTTAAATCAACACTTCCCTAGCGTACAAAAGATCACATATTTTTCCTAACTTATCCAAATCAACTGATCTCTCTAATTAATGCAATGTATTTTAGGAAATAAATTGTAGATTTTCAGGAAACAAATAACGGAATTTAAGAAAATTAACAAGTAAACCACCATGATAAACAAATCTTAATGTATATACCTATATCTCTACTCCTAAAAGGGGACTTGGTAGCCTCCCCTCCGTGGTTTTATTTTGTCTCATATCCCACCACCGCCCTTTCATTTTGGGTTTTTCACCCTCTCAAGAAAAACTTCCCTAACCTTTCTAAACTTTCCTAACCAGCCACGTTATAAACGGGAGCGTTACCAAACAATGAAATCCAGTTTCGTAGCAATTGATTTCAAATCCTAACTTTCCTATTAATTCTTCACTCGTGTGTTGTCTCCTTAGAGATTGATTACCATATAGTAAAAAATAAATCACAATCAATGATATTCCCTTTCTTCTTATCATTCACTACAATATATAATCATCAATCACACAACTGACAATAACAGACATCATATTTTTTTATTTCATGGTAACGCACGACATCTTTATACATTTCTTGGTTAGGATAGAAGGGCAAATTCATTGTTTTTTTCAAGAGTTAATAACAGTGACAATGGCGCCTTAGTTGCACGCCCAACAACGGCCATCACATTTTTTCATGATAATGAGTGACATTCAGCTGTATGTTGCAACATGTCAATGGATTAGGAGATATCGGGTATGCAATCTTTTCTCGAGTGGCATCATGGGTGACTTACGCCTCCTATCCCTTGATGGTGGTGGCGGATCGACACAAACACGAGCGATTAGCAGGGGATTCCTCATTGACGGTTCATGGGTAAGTATGGTGTAAAGAAGATAGGGTGCGACAACGAATGTGAGGTGGACGTTATCCAGTTTTAAAAGAGAGAGCTCGAGCTAGAAATGTCCCGCTACGGCGGGAAACCGGGTGGGAAGGGAGGGTTTGATAGAAAAGGGTAAGGTTGCATCATGGAGTGGCAAGCTTGCTGGACACCCATTTAATATCCAAGCACGCCCAAGCGTATGAGGAAGAAGTGAGTTCCAAAAATTATTTTGTTTGATTCATTTATGAGACTGGACTTTTGACACTCGGGTGCCTCTGCACCCTCTATGAAGAATAAATTCACATAAATAAAATCTGAAACTTTGTAACATCAAACAGATATGATTAAATATTTGATGTTTTTGCAAATTTTCAGCCTCAAATAACATCTGAGGAAACCTCACCTAAAAATATTAGTGGTCAAAATTTATTTACACTTTTAAGTAGATTTATTTTGGTGAGGGCTCCTCAAGTGTTATTTGTCGCTGAAAATTTGCAAAAACGTCAAAAGTTTGCTTATCTTTGATCCCCTAAAGTTTTTATTTTTTTAATTTACTGTTCATGAGAATGTAGGAGCATTCGGGAGCTGTCACATCTTTTATTTTATTTTTATTTTAACCCGTAGTAACGCATGGAAGTTCTACTAATGTATAGTAGTAGAGATATGATGTCGCAAAGATAGCGCGGCCCAGAAAATGGGAAATGGAAATGCCGGCCCAGCTAGCGAACTGGACAGTGGACACGCACCTCCCGAGCGAGCTTCTCCCACGGTCTCCCGGGCGAGACACGACGCCGGCGGCCGGTGAGATCCGCGCCGCCGCGGCCGGAGAGAGCCGGGGATGTTCGGGTTGCAGGGGAGAGGCGCGGCGGCTTCGTGGGCGGTGGTGCGGATGGGCACGGACGCGCGCCTCTACGACGACGCCGTCGCCGCCATCCCGGCGCTCCTCGACTCACCTCTTCGACGGCGACGCGCTGAAGCGCCTCCTCCTCGTCGTCATAGCGCACGGCGTCGAAGCCGCCCCAATCTTCCAGCAGGTTCTGCTCGGTCAAATCGCCCCTCCTCTCGCCGTATATGCCGCGTATCCTGACGGGATTTCGACTACTGGCTGCGTGCAGGTGGTCAAAGAACGTGGCGGCGCAGTCGTCTGCCTCTACTACCCGCGCCGTCGCCGGAGGAAAAGAAGTTACCCTGCCTGTACCAGAGTCTCCGGATTGCTAGCAAGAGAAGCAAGAGGGGCCCTGGAAGCTGGACTCTCTCGCTCGCCGCTCCACCGCCCGCCATGAGTTCGACGAAATGCCGCCTACCCTCCTCCTTTGGTGGCTCTGTACACGCCGGACGCACTTCTAACAAATATCATAATTTGCGGTGACAGGTTGTTATTCTTATCTGAATTTGACTCTTCAACCTTTCAACCATATAAGCAGCCATAAGAGTCATCCCCAGTTGAGCATATTGAAAGAAGAATTGAACTTCCACTGTGCAAGCAAAGGCATGGCCTCAAAATGAGGAATCTGCTGATCTAAAACAAACTCTAGTAGTGTCAGTGACAGTGACATGTTCTTAATTTAATTATATCTTGACTTCCAGTCAACCTTCCTGTTAGCAGCCCCTATGGGTCCCGCCCAATAAGCAGCCCCAACAGCATATAAAAGGTAGAACTGAAGGGCACCATCACCAGCTCCTGCTAACTTTGTTCTCTCAGGTTCAAGGTCTTCGGAGGTTGGGCCTGCTGCACGCAAAGCCATGGCCTCCAAACAGACGGCGCCGATTATGAATCAAGGACAAGGGGACACTAGCTATGCTCATAACTCTAGTATTCAGGTATTTTCTCCTCTGCTGATTTCTTTTTTGAACTGTACTGTATAGATTAATTTGGTAGTGTTGTTTCTACGGTCTCCTGAAACTTGGCTTCCGAAGATTGTCCCACCAATAATTTGTTCGTAATTATGCACCTTATTACATTCAGTACAGGACGGTTGATATTACAAGGCGGTCTAAATCGCCTCCAAAAGATCCCCAAAAAAGCCTTCTAATTATTTTGTATGGCGTTTTCTTAAAAAGCACTGTCCGTGTTTTACACAGCAGACAAATTCAATCGGACTCAACTGGCCCATCTAATTCTAATTGTTAATTAACCTAAGCCTTAAACCCATTAGCTAGTACTCCCAGTTCCATAATGTATAATGTAGTGCTTATAGATTTTCTGAAAAGTCAAACAAAGCAAACTTTGACCGAGTTTACAGAGAAAACTATTTGTATATACAATTCCAAACATACACAACATGGAAATATAATTGATGACGTGTCGATGATATGCATTTGGTATTTTAAATGTACATATTTTTGTCTATGAACATGGTCAAAGTTTGTAGTGTTCAACTTTTGAAAAAATCTATACACACTGCATTATGGAACGGAGGGAGTACTAGTTATGATTTCCGAATCAGTAACAACGTTTCCTCCTTTTAAGTACGTTGAACTCTTTTTCCCTAAGCAGTATGGGACTAAATACAAAATGTCACAAGACTCGAACACAGAAACGGCTGCAAACCGTTGTACCACACTGACAACCACGTGAGTATATTAGTAGCTACGCCTATACAGATATACATGGGCACGTCCCACGATCTGTATAGCGTCCTATCCGCATAACACGAAGGCAAGAACAGCCTGGTTGCGTGCTCGGCCTCTGCCCCCAACGTTGGGATTAAACGGCAACGTCTAGTAGGCTGGAAGCAAGAGTCGCATGCAAGCTGACTGAAAGTCGCGTTGCAGGCTTGGCCACCTGTCCATTGCACCAGCTGCAAATACGGCCAGCTTGCAGACCGACCATCCTGCAGCGCTGTCCGACCATCTGAGCGCAACGCCAGGTTTGAAGTCGATTTCTGAGAAACACCACAATCGATTAAGAGGCGTTTTTAGAATCGCTTCAAAATTTCTTCCGATTACAGGCTTTTTTGAAAAACGCGTTTGTAGAACGCCTTAAGATAGAGATGATTTAAGGCGACACCCCCGAAATGCCTCCTTAAACACGATTTTGAGGCATTTAGAAAAAAGCCCTGCCCTAAACGCCTTCTTTCAACAACCGTGTTGTAGTGACTACTGGTATTTAAACTAACCGTATTATGAAAAATAAGAATAAGAATTGAAATAGATTTGGATTTTCTGAATAAGTACATGTCAACTGCAGAACGCTGAGCAGAACAAGCTGAAATCCCTGATTGAAGCGGTGATCGCTGAATTATGCAGCAACACCAGCACCTTGCAGCCTGGGAAGATGGTGATCGCAGACTTGGGCTGCTCCACTGGTCCAAACGCGCTTGCACTGGTATCGATTGCTGTCGAGGCGATCCATGCTCACTGTCTTCAGTTCCAGCAACCATCACCAGAAGTGTCTGTGCTCCTCAACGATCTTCCTGAGAACGACTTCAACACGGTGGTGAAGAGCCTAGTCGCGCTACGTCAAAGCAATGATCCTGTTGTTGTGACCGGTATCACACCAGGGTCGTTTTA
This sequence comes from Hordeum marinum, assembly GCA_022496015.1. Taxonomy (NCBI): domain Eukaryota; kingdom Viridiplantae; phylum Streptophyta; class Magnoliopsida; order Poales; family Poaceae; genus Hordeum; species Hordeum marinum. The sequence goes on along the minus strand of CM039674.1, from coordinate 468,815,647 downwards.
CGAGCGGCTCTTCACTAGTGAATCTGTCCATCTTGTTTGCTCGTCCAATAGCTTGCATTGGCTCTCAAAGGTGCGAGTCTGATGCTACTTTGATGGATCGATCCTGTTACATTACTCATGGACTCTGTAAGCAAAACCTTATCTTTGCAGGCTCCAGAAGATCTAAAAAGGAATCTCATCCCAGCATATGACATTGATGAGCATTCTAGGCGTGAAAGGCTCCCTATAGTGCTTGATGCTTATGCAAAACAATACAGGAAAGATTTCACACTTTTTCTGAAGCTGAGAGCAAAAGAGTTGGTCTCAGGAGGCCGAATGATTATTTCGCTGCTAGGGAGGCGTTCTGATATAATTGCCACCAAATTCCCTTTCCTTCCAGAAATTGTAGCTCAGATTCTATGTGTCATGGTCTCAGAGGTACATTTCTTTACTTTCTTTTCTAGCATGCATCTTTTGCTATCGAAGGTGCGAGCATTATATTTGACCTCATGATCTTATGTTTTATATTAACAGGGTGTGATTGACAAAGAAAAGTTTGATTCTTTTTATGGGCTAATGCATGAACCTTCACTCGAAGAGCTGAGAGAGATCATCCAAGAAGAGGGCTCCTTTACAGTCAGGGATATGCGGGAGCATGACCCTAGAACCGATATAAACAAGACTCTCAGCACCCCAGGCATATTCGCTGGATTTCTGAGATCTTTGTTTGAGCCGGTAATAGTCCAACATTTTGGATATGTCATGGATGAATTCGTGAGGACCGTGGAGCGGCGGTGTATCCTAGAGGGAAGCTTGCAGGAGGAGTGCGCCAAATGCCCTTATGCTATGCTGGTCGTATCCCTCGCAAAGGCATGATTATCAGGTACCTAAAGGTACATCACATTTGATGATAGTACTGATGCTTTCTTCGAGGCCAAATGTGTGTCCATTTAACTATGTAAACTACACCCGTTGTGTGCTTTGAAGTATTAAACATTGTGATGTATGTGTATGCACATTTTTAGGGAACCTTTTTTTTACAGAACATGGTCATGGGTGAATTCGTACAGGCCGAAGAGAAGCACTGGAGCCTGCACCGCAGCTAGCAAGCTGCTTGCCAAAAACCCGAGAGGGATGCTCGTTGTATCGCCTACCAAGGGATTGTGTCACTTCTTAGCTTTGTATCCCTCAACATGGCATGACATGTTTGTAAAATTAAATATCAAATTCAACCGTATTTGTGGGAGACGGAAAATATAAATACCTGCTGAAATAATATTTTCATTTTCGTTGCCAAGTGTTTGTATTTTCCCCTCATCTGCAGTTGAGTTTGATATTGTAGTTCTCCTGTGGTATAGGAAATTCCCTTCTGTTCATATGGTAGTTTGAAGAACACAATAGGACTCACTAGTACAGAACATCTCTTCTCTAGCAGCTAAAAAAACATTAGTGGGGGTTTACCCAACTGCTTGAGATAGATCAGTGCATCAGAGGCAGTTGACCAAACTGCTTGAGATAGGACAGTATGTGAGCACTCCAGTTTATTGTTCTTGTTCAGTAAGCTCATGGTGCTTTTGTTAATGCTAATACTGTACTAGAAATTACGATGCCAGCTAACGATTATGCTGGTCTAAACAAATATCCTCTATAGTAGTAGTAGTGACAGGTTGAGAAGCACATGGACCATATTATTGCCCCCAGTAAGCAGCCAAAATAGTCATCCATGTTGAGCATAGAAAAAGAAAAGTATGCTGGTATAAATCAAACTCTAGTAATGATAGGTTATTGATGTATCATATCCTGATTTGAATTTGACCTAATCTTTCATTCAACATTTTTGTTAGCTGCTCTATGATTGATAAGCACGTTGACCCATCTGTTTCACCCAGTAAGTAGCCAAGAAGATCCATCCCCAGTTATTAGCATAGAAAAAAAAACAAGAGCTGAAATCGTCACCGTCTCCTTCCTAATCTTGCTTTCTCTGGTTCAAGTCTCTGGAGGTTAGCTCTGCTGCAAGCAAAGCCATGGCTTCCAAACAGATGGTGCATATGAATCAAGGTCAAGGGGAAACTAGCTATGCTCCAGTTTTCAGGTAATTTCCGTGCTCTTAATTAGTTCAGGAGTGTTGTTTCTGCAGTCTCCTACTGAAACTTGGCTTCTGAAGACTGTCTCATCAAGAATTTGTTCATAATATATCTTATAACACTAACAACTAAACTAACGCCATAATGAAAAATAAGAAGACTATTGGGAATGACTAAACTAGATTCCTAAGAAGTACAAGTCGATTGCAGGGTGCTGAGCAGAACATGATGAAGCCCCTGCTAGAAGCAGCGGTCGTTGAATTATGCAGCAACACCACCACCTTGTCGCACGGAAATATGGTGATTGCGGGCTTGGACTGCTCCTCTGGCCCAAACGCGGTAGCACTGGTGTTAATCGCCCTCGAGGCCACCTGCAGCCACTTTCTTAGGTTGCGGGCTTGCGGCAGCTACCTCTAGAAGTCTGTGTACCCCTTAATGATCTCCCATACAATGACTTCACCGCGGTGGTGGAAAGCCTGGTTGTGTTCCTGCAAATTGACGAGCCTGTTGTTCTAACTGGTGTTGTACCAGGGTCATTCTATGAGAGGCTCTTCCCTAGTGGCTCCGTGGATTTTTTCTGTTCATCCAACAGCCTTCTTGGCCCTCAAAGGTATGAATTTGACACCACTCCAGTAGCATTCGTCCCTCCACTATCTTATCTTCAGAGGTACAGGCTCCTGAAGATTTAAGGATAAACCAAATCCCGGCGTATGAAATTGGTGAGAATGTCAGGCATGAAAGACTCCCAGTGATTGCTGGAGCTTATGCACGGCAATTCAGGAAAGATTTGACACTTTTCCTGCAGCTGAGAGCCAAAGAATTGGTCCCAGAAGGTCGGATGGTTGTTTACCTCCCGGGGAGGCGTTCTGATGAGCCCGTCACCGAGATCTCTCTCATCTGGGGAAGCACAGCTTAGATTTTAGGCGCCATGGCCTCAGAGGTAAAAATAGGCTATATTTTTTAGCCATGTTGTCATTTGCTAATGAGCATTTGACGTCCCGATCTTCTGTTTTGGATAACTAACAGGATGTGATTGACAAAGTAAAGCTTGATTCTTTGTACATACCGGTGTATGCACCTTCTGATGAAGAGCTGAGAGAGATCATCCAAGAAGAGGGCTCCTCAATCAGAGATGCGGGTGCACGACCCTATAAGCGGCATGGACAGCGCGCTCCTCACCCCAAACAGGATGGTGAATAGTCTAAGCACAGCATTCGTGCCTACAATAGTCCAGCTTCTTGGATCTTCCGGAGAGGTCATGAATGAATTGGTGAGGACTGAGGACCGGCGAGAAGCACTTGAGCCTGCTTCGAGGCTCACAAGTCAAGCATACCAAAAACCCGAGAGTTATGCTGGTTGTATCGCTCACCAAGGCATGACAGGCTTACTGGCGTGTTGCTGCTTCTAGTGTGTAGCCCTCGCCAAATCCGTGATCTGTCTGTAAAATTCAACATCAAACTTAATTGGATTTGTGAGAGACGAAAAGGGCTAATATCTGCTGAAACTGCATTCTTGGACATATACTTTTCATTGTTTTAGCAAAGTATCTGTCTCACAATGCAATTGACTGGCACTGAATTTCTACAGAGGTACAGTACAGTATATTTCCTTCTGTTCCATGGTAATTTTGTAAGAATATAAACAAAACTCCTATGATACATTCTAGGATATTATTCCATTTAGTTTCATTTTGATATATTTCCTTCTGTTTCACGTATATTCTTTTCTTCTCTGGACTCACTAGGCGTGAAACGACCTGGATGATTTTTCCAGTGCATTAATTTTCATTCGTATGCTTGGCCATCAATTATTTGGCTGGTTGATCTATATGTATTAGTTCTTCAGTTGCTTGTGAAAAATCACAATTCCAGAAGTTATTTCTCCATATGCACTAAACAAAAACTAAGTGCACAGTGGGTGTAAATAAAGAGTTCTACATATTACTACTACACAACAAAATGTTGCATCTGTGCTACTCTAGAATGTCTATTTCATTGGATTCCATCTCGACAATTTAACCAGATAAAAATAGCAAGCCTGCTGATTTAAAAAATGTTGCCTCTGCTAGTGACAGGCTGTTTGTGTTATATGCTGAATCAGGATTTGCCCCACCTTTCAAATCTTTCCATCAATCTTTCAACTCAGGCAGTTTGCATTACAATGAGAAGCCAGAAGCCAACTCCAGTTGGGCATAGGAAAAACAAGTGTTGATTGAGCCCATTGCCTTCATAGTCTGGTTCTTGCAGATTAAGGACTCTACCCTAGCTTTTCTCCAAGAAAAGCCATGACCTCCAAGCAGATGGTGCATATGAATCAAGGACAAGGGGAAACAAGCTACGCTCGCAACTCCGGAATTCAGGTACCCTCTCCTGTCTTGATAAATTCATCGACATGTTAACCTGTTCTTCGACTCTTGCCTTCTTGATAGTATTTCATCAAGAATTTGTTCATAATATAGCCTTTCATTGTGGAGACTGAAAAGAATTATTAGTGAAGTTAAGAAGCATACCATTTAGCTAAAAGATTAGACAAGGTTTTCTGAAGAGTTAGAACTCTATATTACAGAACGCTCTGCAGAACAGGATGAAGCCCCTGATAGAATCAGCGATCGTTGAGTTATGCAGCAGCACTAACACCTTGTTCCCCGAAAAAATGATGATCGCGGACTTGGGCTGCTCCTCTGGACCAAACGCGCTAGCACTGGTATCGATTGCCGTCGAGGCCATCCACAGCCACTGCCTTCAGTTACAGCAGCCACCACTGGAAGTGTGTGTGCTCCTCAACGACCTGCCTGACAACGATTTCAACACGGTGGTGAAGAGCCTGGTCACGCTCCGTCAAAGCAACAAGCCCGCTGTTGTGACTGTTGGGATCATGCCGGGGTCATTTTATGAGAGGCTCTTCACTAGTGCCTCCATGCATCTTTTCTGCTCGTCCAACAGCCTTAATTGGCTCTCAAAGGTGCGAGTTCGATATTGCTCGATGGATCGATCCATTTCCATTAACTTGTCGTGTTTCTAAGCAAAATCTTATCCTTACAGGCACCTGAGGATCTAACGAGGAACTGGATCCCGGCTTACGACGTTGATAAGCATGCTAGGCATGAAAGGCTCCCCACGGTCCTTGAGGCTTATGCGCGACAATTCAGGAAAGATTTCACACTTTTCTTGGTGCTGAGAGCCGAAGAACTAGTCCCAGGAGGCCGGATGGTTGTATCCGTTACAGGGAAGCCTTCTGATGGCCGCGCTTCAGAAGTCTCTCACATGTGGGAAATCTTTGCCCAGATTCTAAGCGTCATGGCCTCGGAGGTACATTTCTTTACTGTTTTCTTCCTGTAGTTAATATCTCGGTTCGTATCGAACGCGCCTATTTGAAACCTCGGTCCGTGCCATGATTGACAGGGTGTGATTGACAAAGCGAAGTATGATTCTTTCTATGTGCCGGTGTATGGACCTTCCGATGAAGAGCTCCGGGAGATCATCCGGGCAGAGGGCTCCTTTTCCATCAGTGAGATGCGGGTGCACGACTTGACGCGCGGTCGGGACGACGCCCTCATCACCGCAAGCTGGTACGCGAACCAGATGAGGGCCGCGTTTGAGCCGATAGTCGTGCATCATTTCGGAGACGTGATGGATGAGTTTGTGAGGACCGCGGAGCGGCGCTGGGGCGTGGAGGGAAGCTTGCAGGACGAGGTTGCCAGATACCCGCGGGCTCAGCTTGTGGTGTCCCTCACGAAGAACGTGTGCCGATCAGGTGCCATGTCGCTCATCATATTTGATGAGACCGAAACATTACCTTGTCGTTTCAAGGAAACAATGTAGTATGTCAAACACACTATGTCGTCAAAGCACATCCTTTTGTGTGCTACCAGGGCTATCATCCACAACGATTAGTTGGTAGCAAAATGTTGTTTCCCAGGCAGTTGTGATGTAGGCTAGTGTGTACGTATGTCGTATGCACATTATTCCAGCATAAGTTTTGTGTTATGTCCGAAGCAATATATATACTTATAATAATATAATATTCCGGTTGACTACCAACAGCAACGGCCGCCTGCCCACGGAGACGTTTATGCTGGCGTCTCGTGGCCAGTTTGGGGTTCTATGGAGACCATGGAGTATACAGGGCCCGGAGCCCCGGACTGCCGGCCAACAACAGCACGACGCTGCACCTCTTCTCCTTGCTGCTGTGTGCACAGTATGTTTGCTTGTTTCTGCTTGCTCCACACGTTTCGTTGGAGAAACACGCGCGTACGTACACAGTATGCCAATGAGGAAGAGGAAAAGTCGTAGCCATTGTGTTCTCGTTCTAATAGATTATCGAACATATAAACCACGCTGTGCTACCCGCATAACTGGGGCATCTGCGTTGGGCATTGGTTCTGGGTCGCACGATTTACCACGGTCAGTCCTTTTTACGGTGCTGTCAAAAGATCAGCCGTCGGCTTGTTTGTATATTTCGGTTTAGTGTTTGAGTACATGACTGGTGGCCTTCTTTTACTCGCGGACCCAGCCCTATGGCGTGTCTCGGGTGTGGTTACGGTGAGAAAAGGGGTGGATTGGAGCTAGAGTGGGATTGGGCGTATTCACTCCCTGTACCACGATAGGTGGAGGGTGGCCCCTCGGCCCTCGCAGCCATTGCATTCATCCTCCCCCGTCCTCCCATGTCCCAATCCCCTCAGCTCCCCTATGCCGCCGCCGCGGCGCCGCCCACCCTGCTCTAGTGCCCCCATCACTCCTCGCCCCTGCTATGGCGCCGCAGCCCTCAGGCCATGCTCGACGGCGTGGAAAGCACGCCCACATGACGCATTTGGACCGTCTAGCTCGACCGCGACACCCACCTGAGATCTGATCAACCACACATAGGTCACGCAACTGCCTCTCGAGCCCTCCTCCTCGACCCCCCATGGTGCGCCAACAGCCGAGTAGAGGATGTGAAGTCCATCCCCGGCCCATCATTGTTCAACGCATGGATGCAATGGCTGCTGTCGGATTTGAAGCTGGCTGAGGTACGTGTTTGATCCGTTGGTCCTTCGTGATTGTATTTGTTCGTTCTCTTCACAAACCATGTGTTTTCCCTTTCCTCCCTCTATCGTTTTTCCCGTTGTTCTCCTTGTGGAACTGCAGCGGCTCATTGAGCGCGGGCCGATGTGCAGGCTCGACCTATTGTTTCGCAGGTTGCTGCTTGTTGTTGATTCTAAGAAGAGTTGTTGTGGTGGTCGGTGTCCCGTAGGCATGTTTGTCTTCTACCTCTGGACAATCGGTTTGTTGACAATAGTTTATGCAGCGAAACTGACTCTTGTGTCCGGCCTGTAGCGTTGTGGCTGGTAGGTAAAGTCCAGAGGAGTCAGCTTCTAGAGCTGTCATATTAAGAGAGGTATGCATCTCTGGTTGATTTGTTTGCACGTTCGTGCATCTTTGGATCTATCTGCCAAGAAAAAAAATCCGTTCTAGCCCAGGAGTGTTCCTTTGCGCTGTAACCAGTGCGTTGTCTCCATCTGCTGGGTAGTTGTTGTTTTCTTCCACTGCCTACACATGTACACCTATAGCATATATGCGTGTATACGAACAAATTAATGAGGCATCATCTTGGTAGATTGAGTTTGCTAGATTAGTTTCATGCCACTGAAAACTACAGGCAGATGGAGCAGGATGGGGTGGGGGTTCCCGTCCAGCAGCCTTCGCATGTTGTGGCTGGCGGTGCTCCACTTCCTTCTTCCCCTGGTGAGTCGTCCTCCCAGCACTGATTTGTTTCTTGTCATACAGTATGGTGGTCTCAGATGATCTTTCAAAGGAGGAGGCCACATAGAATAGTGATGGCTTCTTGGTAATCTGCGAAGTTATCGACAACAGTGAGGCACCTAGAGGTAAGGTTCCATCACTGCTCGGCTGCCCCCATGTTTCCTTTCAAGTTTAGAGCTTTCACTAACTTTAGTCGGGTTTTTTGATCAATCTGGTTATAGCTTTATTCTCTTGTTTCGTTGCCACATTATTTTAGTTATCAGGAAGGTAAACTGGCCATGTGAAAATAAACTAAGCTTCTTTTGGGGAGATTTTTTGTGATATTATATGTTTTTTGTACAACAGAAATATTTTGCTGCTACATAAATAACATTTTGTATCCAGCATCTTACTTTAGCTGATGGTCTGCTACCTATATTACTGGCTTGTATGCTTTAAGAAGCAGATTTTAATATGTTGGTCATTCATATCTCTAGCCATGTCCCATGAGTGATGAAAAATGTTAATTGCTAATGCTTTATTTCAGAAAACCAAATCTGCACCATGCCGATATGCTTCATGCCGAGCGTGCATTTGGCATCCCTCATCCTCTCAGGTTAGTGTTTCACCCCTTTTGATAGTTTTTTATTTGACTTGCTCAGTCAAGATTGTAGGTCTGCATATTCCTACATATGTGTTCAATCCATGTTAGTGTTTCACCCCTTTTGATAGTTTAAAAGTTCCAATCAATGTTTATGTGAAGTCACACATTCAGCAAACTGAGGGTTGCTTCAGCTTGTGCCTAGCTCTGGGTTTGCCTTTTAGATTCATTTGATATCGCTTGCATACTATTACTAATTTAACTCTTATCCTATCCTCACTGAAACTCATTATCCAACTTGCCCCAACGATGTTCGATTTCGAAAAAGCTCGCTCCTTAACATATATGGTGGTTCTTTTCCTGTATTGCTTAGATGGTTGATGGCCTTGCTTGATGCTTGCCACGTGTTTGATTGTTCACCTCTGATGCCATGTTTTCTCCATGTAGGTGTCTGGTAGAATTACTAGAAGTAGCTGATCTATTTTCTATTTGCCGTCCTAGCTTGCTATTAGCTTATGCCAACGACCCAAGGTATGATGTTGCATTAACAAGGGGCCCAAGGTATTTCACGGGAAAGGTGGCCCGCTTGGTCGGGAAGCTTTGGAGGACTGCATCGATATTGATGTCAGCACAATGGACGGGGGCCACAAGAGTGTTATCCAAGTTGGTAACTAGGCCCGTACCCTCCCCAAATCCATGTAGAATGGTGGTCAAGCACACGATGTCCTCACGAATGGGAGCCACAAAAATTTCTGTGTCGGTGTGAAGATTTTCGAAGGAGGTGATGCTCGCTTTGTTGTTCAGAACAAAGAAGTATGTGCAAGTGTACATTGTTAGATGTATTAGATGTGTGTGTATAGTCTCTCTTTTCGGTTTATCCCCATTGTACACATGTATATGTACTGACCCTTGGCCCTCCTGAGAATACAGTTGCTCATTCCTAACATGGTATCAGATGCTTAGGTTCCTCTCCCGCTCCCGCACGCTCGCAGCTCCGTGCTCCTCCCGTCGCCGTCGCCGTCCGGTCTGCCGCCTCCTCCTCGTCCGGCAGCTGCCGTCGTCGTTGCCTGCTTTGCCCGGCCGCCGCTGCCGCTACTCGTCCTCACCCCCGCCTCCTCCTCGCCCGGTAGGCGCCGCTGCAGCCCGCCCCGTCCGGCCACTCGCCCGGCCGCTGCTGCAGCCGCCGCCGCCTGCCTCGCCCCGCAGCCGTCGCCGCCCGCCTCAGCACCGTCCGCCGCCGCCTGCCTCGCCTTGCAGCGGCCGGCCGCCGTCGCCTCCGTCTCCGGCTGTCCGCCGGTGCCTCGCGGCTGGACAGCCACCGCTCCTCCTACTGCCGTCGGCGCCGCCCAGGGCCGGCCCCTCCTGCGCTTGCTCCTCCCCCTCCATTCGGGGCTGCATCGGGCTAGCGATCCCGATCCCGATCCAGACCGGGGTTACTGTAGCAGTTACTGTAGCAGTTGACCAAAAAAAAACAGAGAGCTCCTCATGTCCGCTTCAGGCTACGTCGCTGTTCCTCGGTGCTCGGTGATCTTCGATGGCACCAACTATGCCGAGTTTGCGGGCTTCATGCGGATCCACATGCGCGGCCTTCTCCTATGCGGCGTTCTCTCTGGCGAGGTCCCCTGTCCGCCTTGCCCTGTGGCTCCTACCCCACCGGTGCCGCCTGTTCTTGTTGCTGGTGCTTCTTAGGCTGATCGGGATGCAACAAAGGCTCTCGATGATGCTGCGGTGGATGCTTATGATCAGCAGGTATCAGCCTATTCTGATGCTCTTTCTCTCTACCGGGATGATCTGTCTGCTTACGCTCAGTGGTGCAATGATGATGCTCGGGCTGCTGCTGTTCTCACTGCTAGTGTCCTACCTCAGTTTGCTTCGGAGTTCATGAGCCTCGGTACTGTCTGCTTACATCTGTCAGCGCTATCAGCCCTCTGGTGATGCGCTCTACTTATCTGTGGTGCGTCAGGAGCACGCTCTTCAGCAGGGTGACTCTTCTGTTGATGAGTTCTACACACAGAGTTCTGCCATCTGACGCCAGCTTGACTCTCTTCGGACAGTTGTTTGTGGAACTTGCCGTTGCTGCCAGACTATGAGGTCCGACTTGGAGTTTCAGCGTGTCCATGAGTTCTTATCTCGCCTCCGTTCCGAGTTTGAGCCTAGACGCGCTCACTTGCTTGCTCGTGGTCGTGTTCCTATCTCGGAGGTGCTTGCTGAGCTTCGTGCTGAGGAGACCCGCCTCCGTTCTGCTGGGTTGCTTGCTGTTCCCTCTGTGTTGGCTGCTCGAGCTCCTGTGTCATCTGCTCGTATGACCGCTCCATCGCTTCTGCCCACACCTTTAGGGGCGGGGGGTCGCCCTCCTTCTGCTGAGAAGGGCCGGTCGCGCCGTGACACTTTCTGTGGCTACTGCTCCCGGCAAGGTCACCCAGAGTCTGATTGCCGCCAGAAACAGCGAGACCAGAGGCGCTCTTCTTCCAGTGGGGCTCATGCGTCTTCCTCGACTCCTTCACTCACTGACCAGGATATTATGCGACTCAAGCGCATGCTGGCTTCCTCTGGTTCTTCCTCGACGGGTTCTGTTGCTGCTGTGACTGCCACCACCACTCCGCCCACGCCGGAGCCTACTCAGTCAGGTACATCCTCGTGGGTTCTGGATTCTGGAGCTTCCTTTCATATGTCCTCTGATTCTTCTGCTTTATCCTCCCTTCGACCTCTTGCTTTTCCTCTTAATGTTCTCACTGCTGATGGCACACCTCTTCCTGTTGCTAGTCGTGGCATTCTTTCTACTCCATCTTTCTCTGTTCCTAGTGTTTCTCATGTTCCTTGTCTTACCATGAATCTTTTTTTCGCTGCCCAACTTACTGATTTTGGTTGTCGTGTCATTCTTGATACCGACTCTTGCTCCATTCAGGATCGTCGCACCAAGGCTTTGGTTGATGCTGGCCCTCGGTGCCGTGAGTCAGAGGGCCTTTGGGAGGTTGACTGGCTTTGTGTTCCTTCCGCTGCCACCACTTCTGCCAGCTCTCATGCTCTTGTTGCCTCTTCGTCTGCGTCCTTCCAGCAGTGGCATCATCGCCTTGGTCACATCTGTGGCTCTCGCTTGTCTTCTTTAGTTCGTCAGGGCCTCTTAGGGTCTGTATCTGGAGATGTCTCCTTACATTGTAATGGTTGTAGACTTGGCAAACAGACCCAGTTACCTTATCCTACCAGTGAGTCCGTATCTCAGCATCCTTTTGACTTAGTTCATTCTGATGTCTGGGGTCCTGGTCCCTTTGATTCGAAAGGTGGTCATCGGTACTATGTTTTGTTTATTGATGATTTCTCTCGCTACACTTGGCTCTACTTCATGAAATCTTGTAGCGAGGTTCTCTCTATATACAAACGATTTGCTGCGATGGTTCACACCCAGTTTTCCACGCCCATTCATACTTTTCGTGCTGACTCCGCTGGAGAGTATATCTCCCAGCTGTTGCGTGGTTTTCTCGCGGAACAGGGTACTCTTGCCCAGTTCTCATGTCCTGGTGCTCATGCTCAGAATGGCGTTGCTGAACGTAAGCACCGTCATCTGCTTGAGACGGCTCGTGCGCTGATGATTGCCGCTTCTCTTCCACCCCACTTTTGGGCTGAGGCTGTTTCTGCATCCACCTATCTCATCAACATTCAGCCCTCGACTGCTTTGTAGGGTGGTATTCCTATGGAGTGTCTCACTGGTCGATCTCCTGACTACTCAGCTCTTCGTATGTTTGGATGTGTGTGCTTTGTCCTACTTGCCCCGCGAGAACGCACCAAACTGACTGCTCAGTCGGTTGAGTGTGTTTTCCTTGGCTACAGTGACGAGCACAAGGGCTATCGCTGTTGGGACCCTGTTGGTCGTCACTTGCGCATCTCACGTGATGTGACCTTTGATGAGTCTCGCTCTTACTACCCCTGCCCTTCCTCCTCGAGTTTCTCTGTGGACGATATTTCTTTCCTTCTCCTTCCTGATACATCCTCCTCTGTGCCTCAGGTCTCTCCCTTCCTCCGACCCGTCTCGCTCTTCCTCACATGCCACCGACACCTCAATCCCCACCATCCTCCTCTCCACCATCCTCTCCGATTCGTTGGCCTCTCTCTCCTTTTCCTCTCCACTACACTCGCCGCCCTCGTGTTGAGGATGACTCTCCTGACACATCTTCCACTTCCGATGTTCCTCCTTCCACGCCTCCACCAGTTCATAACCTCCATGCTCGACCTCGCCCTCCCCTTGATCGCTACTCTCCTACCACCTACGGCCTCTCTGTTGTTGCTGAGCCGACTTCCTATCAGGCTGCCCTGACTCAGCCTGAATGGCAGCTTGCGATGGCCCAGGAACTTGCTGCCCTTGAGCGTTCTGGCACGTGGATCTGGTTTCTCTTTCTTCTGGTGTTCGTCCCATCACTTGCAAGTGGGTCTACAAGATTAAGACTCGCTCCGATGGTTCTCTTGAGCGCTACAAAGCTCGTCTTGTGGCTCGTGGTTTTCAGCAGGAACAGGGACGCGATTATGATGAGACATTCGCTCCTATGGCCCACATGACCACGGTCCGCACTCTCCTTGCTGTTGCTTCTGTTCGTCATTGGTCTGTCTCTCAGCTTGACGTTCAGAACGCCTTTCTCAATGGTGAGTTGCGTGAGGAGGTTTATATGCAGCTACCCCCAGGGTACTCTGTTCCTGATGGTATGGTCTGTCGCCTTCGCCGCTCTCTCTATGGTCTTAAACAGGCCCCTCGTGCCTGGTTCGAGCGGTTCGCCTCTGTCGTGACTGCCGCGGGCTTCTCACCCAGTGATCATGATCCCGCTTTGTTCGTTCACACGTCTCCTCGTGGTCGGACTCTTCTCCTTCTCTATGTTGATGACATGATCATCACTGGTGATGACTCTGGCTACATTGCCTTTGTAAAGGCTCGCCTTCGCGACCAGTTCCTCATGACTGATCTTGGTCCACTTCGCTATTTTCTTGGGATTGAGATCTCCTCGACCTCTGATGGCTTCTACATCTCCCAAGAAAAATATATTCAGGACCTTCTCTCTCGCGCTGCTCTCGGTGATGAGCGCACAGTTGTGACTCCTATGGAGCTCAACGTTTAGCTTCATGCCTCTGATGGTGACCCTCTTCCTAATCCCACTCGCTATCGTCACCTCGTTGGCAGTCTTGTCTATCTTGCTGTTACGCGTCCTGACATCTCCTATCCTGTCCACATCCCGAGTCAGTTTGTTTCAGCCCCCACCTCTATCCACTATAGCCATCTCCTCCGTGTTCTCCGATATCTTCGTGGCACGATCTCTTAGCGTCTTTTCTTTCCCCGCTCCAGCTCTCTTGAGCTCCAGGCCTACTCTGATGCTACCTGGGCTAGTGATCCCTCTGATCGACGCTCGCTGTCTGCTTACTGTGTCTTTCTTGGTGGCTCTCTTATTGCCTAGAAGACAAAGAAGCAGACTGCCGTTTCCCGCTCGAGTACAGAGGCTGAGTTACGAGCCATGGCTATGTTGACGGCTGAGGTGATCTGGTTACGGTGGTTACTTGAGGATTTTGGTGTGTCTGCTACCACCTCGACTCCCTTACTGTCAGACAGTACCGGTGCTATCAGTATTGCGCGTGACCCGGTGAAGCATGAGCTCACCAAGCATATCGGTGTGGATGCCCACTTCGTACGTGCTGCTGTGCAAGATGAGGTTCTCGCTCTTCACTATGTGCCCTCTGAGTTACAGCTGACGGACTTCTTCACGAAGGCACAAACTCGAGCGCAGCATGAGTTCTTTCTCTCCAAACTCAGTGTTGTTGATCCACCATGAGTCTGAGGGGGGGTGTTAGATGTATTAGATGTGTGTGTGTATAGTCTCTCTTTTCGGTTTATCCCCATTGTACACATGTATATGTACTGGCTCTTGGCCCTCCTGAGAATACAGTTGCTCATTCCTAACATACATCACCAATGTTATTTTACGTACTTGCACTTACGGTGTATTTTAGAGTTCACACGTGGCGAAGCATCTACTCGTGCTTGCAATGCTCTATAAGGGAAATAATAGATGCACACTTGCTCTTTTGCTGTTTTTCAACGGTTGCCAGGTTATTCAAAGGATAAGCATATTGGTTTGCGCGATTGCTGGTGAAATCATACAAAGATAGTAAAATCGGTGTATAGCTTTGTACATGTGAAATATTAAGATGCATGAGTTTTCGACTTCCGTGTCAACAATAAACAGTAAAGAGAAATTCCCTTAAATGTACAATTCGTATTTTGCTTTTTTTATTTATATTCCATTTAATGAATATGTTTGCGACACTTTTACTCTCAGGTAAATCACTAATTATTGCATGCTCTTTCATAGTTGAAGTACCTACCAAAGGTAGTTATTTTATCCTTCTAACATGAGCAATGACCATTTTTTGCCATGAAATATGGTCACATTATTGCTTCTTGATTAAAAAGAATCAGTAGAGGGTTGTAGCTATCTGGAGTGCAGAATTATTAAGTACAGAGCAAGGATTCCAATTGGTCATAAATGAACTGATACTCTTGCAAGAGCTATGCACTTAAAGTTCATTTCATTACAGTTTCACCACACTATGAAAAGGGTACAACCTACCAATCTTGAGAGCATTACTGTAACAACTTTTTGTAGCTTAGAAATCCAATGGAAACTAATAAGGTGTAAATAAGCTCCTTTGTTGCAGTTCTGTTTTATTCATTACCCTGCTGCAAGCTCTTGGGTGTGTACCGTATATATGAGAATATTGTCTTTGCTTCTAGGTACAAGCGACAAAATTGCTGAATGATTTCAGCATCCCCTAATTTTCCTTCTCCACGGTTTGCCATGTTATGTGATCTGTGTTTTTTATTTCTTGTCTAAATTCTGTGAAATTGATGGGGCCCACACTGTTTGCAAGTTTAGTTTGCCTTTTCCTTTAAAGATTTGTACTACTGTATTTTTTAATTGTCGAGGCAACAAAATACCCCTTATGTCATGTATGATTCTTTGATAGCAGTTTATTAAGTGGTTATACCATAATTTTTCTGATACAAGTTCTGTAATTATAATAGTAGCAAGCTAGATTTATCATTGGCTTGAAAATATAATATTTGTGAGGATAGAAAGGCAATCTCAGCTTCACTCTGCATTTCTTATAGATGTACCCAGGAGAAATGCAGAATTAAGAAGAGCTATTTTCAGAACACCACTATCTATATCTCTATATATATGCGGAACTCAGAACTCTTTCTGAAGATGGATGGATGAACTCCCTGTCCACCTCTGCTTTTTGTCGGTACATGATTGTACACCTCCTATGCCTGCTTAATTGTGTGTTCATTTTGTTACGCAAGAAGCATCTGATTTTATGGCTGGGTACGTTGAAAATATATAAAACCTTTCTTCTTTTAGATAATCTGTTTCCCTTTTACTAACCTTTGTTACTTGCCTGCCTACACATCTGTGCATATTATTCACTATTGCTACCAATCCCATGCTTGTTTGTTCAAATACTTGAACTGTGGAACGTAGCTTTTACTGGATGGCGATTTTCCATTCTTTGTATGTGTTGCATTCTTTTGTCTAAAAATAGAGATGTACTTTCCGCAAGAAGAAAATGCAAGTTTTTTACTAGCAAAGATGTCAATCTTGCACATTTAGATTTCTATGCACGGTCTCACAATAATCTTGTATAGTTTATTTATAGCGGTTGAATACAAAATTTTGGCCCTCCTATTTTAGAGTATGAATCAGAATCTAAATCAGCAATTGTAAAAATGATCAGTAATTGTGCTCACTTTTCAGACTCTCCTCCTTTTCTCGCCGCTGAACCCCTGCCACCATCATGTCCAGACTGGCTGTCTCCATGGTTGTCGCGCCAAGGTCACCACATCTTACATCCTGATGCATGTAAAACAATATGATTAAGGTCCCTGTATTTTGTTAATTTCTGGGCTTACTAGCGTATATATTCATTTCTATTTTGTTCTCATGGGGGCCTTGATGTATTGCATACATGAGGTGTGTTAGGTTGAAGCATGAGGCTGGGAGGGGTCTTGTGCAAGGACTAGCGTTTGCTTCAGTCAAACCAAAATACTTCTAAAATTACAGTTGCATTTATTGGTCTGATGTACATGAGAAGCCCCAATTTTGTTGGCAATAGATGCATGGTTTCTCAGTAATTCAAAATAACATATTTTTTAATATGATATATGGTAGTCATGTGTCTTATGTTCTTCGTGTATTGGATTCCAAGAGTTTTAGGATAGGCTGTACGGTTCCCACATTTGATGTTTTTTTACTTTCTCTAAATTGGTCGGTGCTGATGAGAATGGCACCGGTGGTCTTCGACACTTATATTTTTAATACATATATAATGTTCTCAATTTTATTGTTTTACTTCTTTTGGTTCGATAAGATTAAGATACATACTTTGCCTTGTGCTGAATCTGATGTCATTCAGATTCTAAGAATTTTAGGATAGGTTGCAAGTTTCTCTTGTTGGATGTTTTCTTGGTTTCTTAATTTTTGTGTGATAACATTGGTGATTCTGTTTCTACCTCAAGACTTGCCTTTCTATGTTTCAGTTTCAAAAAGACATTATTTGATGTTAGATGACCATTAGTCTATTCATTTCATTTGGACAGAGGACTAATGGTATTGTTCCATGAAGAGAAGCAAGCGGATCAGTATGTAGTAGCAGGTATCAATGTTTTCTCATACTGATGATTCTGAACTAATTAAATTGAGGAAAATGCTTTATTCCCCAATTTCTCTGTGAAACCTTTGCCTTGTCCATAGTCATACCTAAATGAGTTACTTTATTTCCCATAGCACTAATACTTTTTTCCCTAGAACCTGTCTCTATATTCCCCTTTACAATACCATGATCAGGAGGCAAGACTGAAAAATATGCTTGAATTATGATGTGGGTCCAAAGAAATATGTGTGAATGCAATAAGAACTGTATATAGTTATTGATAAGCATCTTCCAGTATTGATATTAAATGACACCAATATCTGAAAGTTACTTGTGTCTGCTACTCTGCTTCCCCTCTTGAAACTAACATTTTGTTTTGGTTTTTCGGTCCTTTAGTAAGGTCACTCATCAAGGAAGTGTCTTTTCGGTACTTGTGTGATGAAGGAGAAAATTGGTTTTCTAACTTTTCACTGTAGGTGCTTTGGAAAGTACAACTGTACAAGTATGTGACATAATGCCTGGAAACTGTCCTATGGCTGCATCACTTGAGCTATTTTGGCGTCTCTGCCATCCGATGGTTGTTCAGTTTCTCTTTTGAAATGAGGCTATCTAGAGGATTTCAAGTTGTGGTTTAGGAAGGCAATTGTTGGTTATAGTGAATGGCTTGGTCGAATTATTTTTCCATTTGGCTATCTTAATGCAGCCCCATGTGCATACTTTTTGCAGGCATCAGTGAAGATTTGCGAGGCAGAGAGGGATTGCTCAAGTGGAAACAGAGCAAGAACCAGAAGGAGCTCAAGATTCTGCTACTACCTTGCTAATAGCTTTGTGAGGTAATTAAGCTAGCTACACGCGTGTTTGTTTTCTGCGATACCGAGGTCACTATTCTAATTTAGGAAATAGAAACATTAAGTGTGATTTAAGAGTCTAATAGCAAATGTTTTTAGCATGAATATATTGTGTATTGTACGTACTATAGAGTCTAATTCTTCCCACATAGCGGTTGTCACCTGAGACTTGACCAGCCTGGACTTTACGTACTTCCTGCGTTATTTCTTCTTTGATATAGGGAACATACAGATTCATCAAACACCAAAGGGGATTAGTGTGTACCTTAGTGGCAACAGCGCCCGTCGTGGTCTTGTTGGAGCCTTCCTTGCGGTGGAAAGTCACCAGCTTCAGGGAGCGACAGTGGCAACTACAAGGATTTGGCTCGCCTATAGCAACGGCGGCATCATTTGCCGATTCTGTAGCTCCGAGTTGCAGCGGGAGCTGCCTGGTTGCCGAGATACAGATGGAGTTGCTGTGCCTCCGAGCTGCCGGGCCGCCGAACTGCAGATGGAGCTGCTGCGCCTCCGAGCTGCCGGGCCACCGAGATGCAGATGGAGCCGCAGTGCCTTTGTGCTGCAGCGGGAGCCGCTCTGTCGCCAAGATGGAGCCCGAGGTGCCCTCGTCGGCCTCCTCCTGGTGCTTTCTCATTTCCCTTCAGTACGAGTCAGGGGGAGGGGAACGAGACGAACTGGTAGATGGAACCAAGGATGCTAGACACACGTGTGTTGTCCCTCAGCACATGTGTCTTGAGGAGAAAGTATCCTATGAAAACCCAGTTTCAATGGAAACATGGAAACTCACGTCCGATCCGAAATCTGCGGTGCAGATCAATCAACTCCGGCCCAGCAGGTAGTTCTGTGAGCTTTTGCAAAAAGCGCCCTTTATATTCCTTCTTTCTCACATCTGTACCAGTCCCAAATCTGTCCCGAGCTAACAGCTCAAGTCCATGAGCTAGGTTAGGGCGGCGGGGTGCGGTGCTCTGATCCAGTCGATGGCCTCTTTCTTAATTCAGCAAGCTGGAACTAGTTTTGCTCAGGAAACCCGACGTACTGAATGTTTCCTTGGTCTGAAACTAGTTGTAGTCGTTGATGACGAACGGGCCACTACATGGATGGCCTGGGTAAATCAAGAAAAGTTTGCCACGCCCGCCGGAACACTGAGTTGCTGCACCATGGCCTCTGGGCTCTCGTCATCCTTTCCGACAAACTGCTACATGGACCACTCACACCTCGGTGACGACGCACAACAGGTTGCACCTTGACAGAGATGTGGGGTGGGAGTCGAGGGCGAGCACAACCAGAGGGATGCAGCATCCGCGGCACAACTACATAAGTGGCATAGACATCGCCGTGGCTCCCAGAATAAACTACGGCGGACGAACGGGAGGGGAATCCATGTGTGTTGTACACCAAAGAGGCAAGGACCTTGCTTTGATAGAGAGAAAAAGTAGGGGTCTTATGTAAAGAAACAAGCACAGCAGCGGGCGTTTTTTTGCAAAATGCTTGGTACATGTACGTGGGAGATCCAGTCCACTGGTTTCAGATCCAACGACGACTATATGAGTTTCCAAGCTTCCACTGAGTACCGGTTTCCATAGGATACTTTCTCGTGTCTTGAGGGCGTGATTGTAATTTTTTTTTATCTTTGAGGTCTGTGATGTTACTCAAATTGTAATCCTGGTGGAGCCTTTTGGTGCTGGTTTTAATGAAAGCATGGAGGCCCTGCTTGAGGCTTTATTCAGTTACACCCCCTCCCAAGAGGATTTGGATGGATTAGAAGGGATTTTGACTTGTAGCTGACTTAGTTCCCATCAATCCCTGCCAAATCCACTTCATTTCTCTGTCAATCGAACAAGCCCTAAGAAGGCTCTGAGTTTGCCCCCAAAAGAGGACTAGCTGTCAACCACGAGGAATTGCAAATTTAGGGTAGACATTTTGCACGATAAAAGTTGAAAAAGATTACAGAAAGTAAAAAAGGACATGTTATCTATAGGAAAAAAGGAAAAACAGGGCAAATTATCTAACCCAATGTAAAGAGGGACAAATCATCAAGTGCCCAAATACAGTGGGCAAACCATCAAATCTTCCTTATTTCTCAAGCCTCGTGGTTCATTTTGGACTGCTGGTAAGTAAATTTCTGTGTTTTAATGTTTTCCTCGTCTGCGCCCACTAGGTGCATTCTCACTTCGGTACGAGTAGAGTAGGAAGAGGAACGAGACAAAGACGATGAACTGGTGGATGGAACCAAAGCCAACAATGGATTGAACCAAGGCCAACAGTCAACCACGTGTTGATCTCTTACGTTACACGCGTGACACGTGTGTATAGATGTCCAAAGTGTGTGGTTCTTTGTCAGAAAGAGACAGTTGTAATTTTTTATTTCTTGCTAATTTGTATTACATGCTTGGTATGATTTGTACCGTTTTCTGCGACCTGCTTATCTTGACTTTCTCTAACATGTACCATGTAATAATGGGATATAAGTATCTATTAAGTTAACTTTAAATCAGTTGCGATCTATTCCTCCTTATCTCCGTTTGCTATTGCTTTTTGCGCCATGGGCGCAACAGGTCACCTCATAACATTCTCCATGGTACACAACTGGAATCAGGATCTTTGTCGTCAGCTAGCTGACGACAAAGAAGGTCTTTGCCATCAGCTTACAGAAAACTGACGGCAAGGAAAGAGCTAACGACAAAGATCATGTTTGTTGTCAGCCAGCTCTTTGCCGTCTACTAGCGGGCGGCAAAGAAAGTGGCCAACCTAACAGCCATTCCCTCCCACTAGCTAGGCTCTTTGCCGTCTGCTAGCAGACAACAAAGAGCTTTGACCTAACAGAAACCGGTCAACGCCCGTGCTTAACCCCCCTCTCTCTCTCTCTCCCCTCTGTCTCTGTGCCCTCACCTCACCCGCGCCTTCCCCGTGCCCGAGCCGCCCCCGCTGCCGACCCCCACCGCCCTCGACCCCCAAGGCCGCTCACTGCCCCGGCGTACCGCCCAGGCCTTGCGGCTGCCCCGCCGCCTCTGTGCCCCACCCAGGCCTTGCGGCGCCCCGGCGCCCGGCGCCGCTCCGCCCCCCGCCGCCCGGCCCCTCTCCGTCCAGCCGCTCCGTCCAGCCGCCCCCTAGTGTGGTTCTTCCCTTTTCTTCTTTCTTTTCTTCTTGTTTTTTATTGATTTAGGTTGTACTGTTAATAATTTAGGTTAGTTGATTTAGGTTGTACTGTTAGTAATTTAGGTTAGTTGGTTTTTTAGGTTAGTAGATTTTTGGTTAGTAGATTGTAGGTTAGTTTTTTTATATTTAGTCATATTTTAGGTTAGTCATATTTTAGGTTATTAGTACATTTTGTGAGATGAAAAAAAAAGAAAATAAGAAAAAGTAGAAGTGGAGAGGAAAAAGGAAAATAAGGAAAATGAAGAAGAAAAAGAAGACAAGAGGAAGAAGGAAAAGAAGGAGGAAGAAGAAAAAGATGGAGAGGAAAAAGGAAAATAAAGAAGAAGAAGAAGAAGAAGAAGAAGAGGAGGAGGAGGAGGAGGAGAAGAATAGAAGAATAATAAGAAGAAAGACGAAGAAGATGAAGAAAAAGAAGTAGAAGTAGAAGATGAAAAAAAGTAGGAAAATTAGAAAAAGAGGGTCGCCAAGGGAAAAGAGGGTCGCCGAGTGGTCGAGGGGTCGAGGATTGAGGGGAAAAGGAGTCGAGGGTCTAGGGGTCGAGGATTGAGGTGTCGAGGGGTCAAGGGTCGAAGGGTAAAGGGGTCCAGGGGTCGAGGGTAGCCGAGGGGTCGAGGGGTCAAGGATTTGCCATCCTGACCCCGACACCCCGACCCCCTGACCCTGACACCCCGACCCCAACACGACACCTCGACACCCCGACCTCGACATGACACCCCGACACCGCGACCCCGACACAGCACCCGACCCCGACACGGCACCCCCGACCCCGACACAGCACCCCGACCCCGACATAGCACCCTACCCCGACACGACACCCCCGACACCTCGACCCCGACACGACACCCACGACACCCCGATCCCGAAAAAGGTGCTCTTCAGTTCATTTATGACATACTTAGCATACTTAGGTAAAAAATGGCATGATAACCTTGGTTTAGCACCAAACTGTAATATCATTAGTTTGTTTTCCTTCAAAATGACAAAATAACCTTACCTAGCTCCAAAATGATAGATTTTAACTAGGATAGCTCAAAAATGACCTACACTTACCATTTTGTCCTCCAAAATGAATAAATATGCTTACTTAGCTCAAAAATGGCCTAACTACCTAGGATAGCTCAATAATGATCTATACTTAGCTTAGCTAGTTCATTTATGACATAATTAGCTTACGTAGGTAAAAAATGGCATAATAACCTTGGTTTAGCTCCAAACTGTCATATCATTAGTTTATTTTCCTCCAAAATGACAAAATAACCTTACCTAGCTCCAAAATGACCGATTTTAACTAGGATAGCTCAAAAATGACATAATTATCTTACTTAGGTAAAAAATGACATAATAACCTTACTAACCTCCAAAGTGACCTATTCACCTAGCTTAGCTCTAAAATGACCTACACTTAGCATTTTAACCTAGCTTAGCTAAAAAATGGCATTTTTACCTACCTTAGTTAGAAGAAGAAGAAGATAAATAAGAGGAGAGGAGAAAAAGAAAGAGAAGAAAAATTCTTCTTCTTCTTCTTCTAGCTAGTCTTCTTCTTCTAGTCTTCTTCTTCTTCTTCTTCTAGCTAGTATTCTTCTTCTAGTCTTCTTCTTCTTCTTCTTCTAACTTTCTTCTTTCCCAATTTGCAGATTTTCTTTCGATGAGGAAGCTTGCGTTGATGGAGTCTAATCTTCTTCTTGTGCTTCCTTTTTGTTTTGATTTTGTAGGATGAACAATGTGAAACTTGCTACCTATATATGTATGTATGGATGAAACCATTGTATGCTTGTTGTGGGATATGTTGGCTAGCTATATATGTTGCATATGGACTTTTCATTTGGTATGTATATATATGTGTTGGATGATCATATCCATATGGCAGGGATATGATTTGGTATGTATATGTGTTGTTATGCTTGTTGAAAGTATTTTCAACTGTGTATATATGTATATATGTGAAATTCTATGAAATTGAATGAATTTAAGAAAAAACAGGGACTGTACAGGCTCTTTGCCGTCTGCTGGCGAATGGCAAAGAGCTTTGCCGTCAGCCAGCAGACGGCAAAGCTGCCACGTGGCAGATACCTGTGAAACCTAGGGTGGCACTAGGGTGGCCTATGTGGTTTCTTTGTTGTCTGCTGGTAGACGGCAAAGAACTTTGCATCTTTGCTGTCCGCCAGCCGATGGCAAAGCACGCTGTTAACCCCTTAATGGTCGTAAGCTGCCACGTGTGCGCAGACGGCAAAGACCTAAGCATCTTTGCCGTTTGCCAGCAGACGGCAAAGCACCCTTTACCGTAGCTTATTCAGCCAAACGGTTGGCCGTTTGTTGGCGGACGACAAAGCCTTTGCCGTCCGCCATGCATGCCTTTGCCGTCCGCCACTAGCTGATTCCTGTAGTGGTAAGGGCTACATTACTGTTCTCATTCCAACAACTCTCAGAGCAACTGCTAAAAGATGTAACTTTATACAATTTAACATAGATGAGCCTTGCATCCACTACTTAGATGAGTTTAGTCGCCACATTGTGTGGGGCAACACAATTAAGCTCTACAACCATAATGCTCATAGACTGTGAAAGATCATCCGCAGCACCACCATGCCTAATCACTACTATGCGTGCCACATGACAGAAACATTTGCAACAGACGGCAAAAGAATAGTAATCCTTTGCAATTACTCTATCCAGTTACATACAATAGCTTGGTATAAAATGATATAGTAACTAACCTTAACTGTTATTTGTTGGGGAACGTTGCATGGGAAACAAAAAAATTTCCTACGCACACGCAAACCAATCCATGGTGATGAGTATCTACGAGAGGGAGAGTGGATCTACATACCCTTGTAGATCGCTAAGCGGGAAGCGTTAAGAAATGCGGTTGGTGTAGTCGAACGTCTTCGCGATCCAAATCGCCAAGCGTCCCGCGCTCTAATCACGAACCGTCCCGCGAACCAATCACGAACCGTCCCACGATCTCTTCACGATCCGTCCCGCGATCCAATCACGAATGTCCCGTGGCCTTGATCACGATCCTTCCAATCTAGTACCGAACGGACGACACCTCCGCGTTCAGCACACGTGCAGCTTGATGGCGATCTCCACCGTCTTGATCCAGCAAGAAGAAGTGGAGAGGAGGAAGATTTCACCGGCAGCGTGACGGCGCTCCGGCGATGGTGGTGGAGTGATTCCGGCAGGGCTTCGCCTAAGCACTGCGGAAACCGATCTAGAGGAGCACCGGTGGAAAGGGTAGCACGTGGCCGTAAATTCTGTGCAAAAACCCTCTATTCCACCCGTATATATAGGAGGAGAGGAGAGGCAGCCTTGGCGCAAGGGCAAGGCCCTCTAGGAGCTGGCCGGCCAAGGTGGAGGAGTCCTACTCCTCCAATCCTAGTAGGAGTAGGATTCACCTTTTTTTTGCCTTTTTTCCACCTATTTCTTTAGGCCTTTTTCCTCCTGGCGCCATGGGCCTTTTGTGGCTGTTCCACCAGCCCACTAAGGGATGGTTATTATTCTCCCGCAGCCCATGGACTCTCTAGGGTCGAAATACCCCTCCTGGAGGTCTGCCGGTACACTACCGGCACTCCCGGTACACTACCTATGAGCCCGAAACTTTTCCGGCGACCAAACTGGGACATCCTATATATGATTCTTTACCTCCGGACCATTCCGGAGCTCCTCGTGAAGTCCGGGATCTCATACGGGACTCCGAACAAACTTCGGTCACCATTGTACATAACTCTATACTACCAAAACGTCACCAAACCTTAAGTGTGCAGACCCTGCGGGTTCGAGAACTATGTAGACATGACCGAGACACCTCTACGGTCGATAACCAATGGCGGGACCTGGATGTCCACATTGGTTCCTACATATTATACGAAGATCTTTATCGGCCGAACCTCTATGTCAAGGATTCAGTTAATTCCGTATGATGTTCCCTTTGTTCTTCGGTATGTTACTTGCCCGAGATTCGATCGTCGGTACCTCCATACCTAGTCCAATCTCGTTACTGGCAAGTCTATTTACTCATTCCGTAATACAAAATCCCGCAACTAAAAATTAGTCACATTGCTTGCAAGGCTCATTGTGATGTTGTATTACCGAGTGGGCCCTGAGATACCTCTCCGTCACACGGAGTAACAAATCCTAGTCTCGATCCATGCCAACTCAACAGACACCCTCGGAGATACCTGTAGAGCACCTTTATAGTCACCCAGTTACGTTGCGGGGTTTGATACACACAAGGTACTCCTCCGATATATGTGAGTTGCATGATCTCATGGTCATAGGAACATATACTTGACATGTAGAAAACAATAGCAATAAACTGACACGATCATATGCTACGTTTGTAGTTTGGGTCTTGTCCACCACATCATTCTCCCAATGATGTGACCCCGTTATCAAATGACATCTCATGTCCATGGCTAGGAAACCTTAACCATCATTCAATCAACGAGCTAGTTCACTAGAGGCATACTAGGGACATTGTGTTTGTCTATGTATCCACACATGTATCCATGTTTCCATTTAATACAATTATAGCATGGATAATAAACGATTATCATGAACAAGGAAATACAATAATAAACACTTTATTTATTGCCTCTAGGGCATATTTCCAACAGTCTCCCACTTGCACTAGAGTCAATAATCTAGCTCACATCACTATGTGATTTACATTGTAATGAATCGAACACCCATGCAGTTTCTGGTGTTGATCATGTTTTGCCCTTGGAAGAGGTTTAGTCAACGGGTCTGCAACATTCAGATCCGTGTGCACTTTGCAAATATTTATGTCTTTCTCCAAGATGTAATTGCGGATGGAGTTGAAGCGTCGCTTTATGTGTCTGGTCCTCTTGTGAAACCTTGGTTCCTTGGCCAGAGCAATGGCACCAGTGTTGTCACAAAACAGGTTCATTGGATTCAATGCACTGGGCACTACTCCAAGATCTGTCATGAACTGCTTCATCCAGACACCTTCCTTCGCCGCCTCCGAGGCTGCAATGTATTCCGCTTCGCACGTAGAATTAGCTACCACGCTTTGCTTGGAACTACACCAGCTTACCGCTCCCCCGTTAAGAATAAATACGTATCTGGTTTGCGACTTAGAGTCGTCCGGATTAGTGTCAAAGCTTGCATCGACGTAACCCTTTACGACGAGCTCTTCATCACCTCCATAAACGAGAAACATCTCCTTAGTCCTCTTCAGGTACTTAAGGATATTCTTGACCGCCTGCCAGTGCTCCATTCCAGGATCACTTTGAAACCTTCCGGCCATACTTATGGCAAGGCTGACATCGGATCTTGTGCACAACATTGCATACATGATAGAGCCTATGGCTGAAGCATAGGGGATGACACTCATCTTTTCTCTATCTTCTGCAGTTACTGGGCATTGAGTCTTACTCAACTTCACACCTTGTAATACAAGCAAGAACCCCTTCTTGGACTGTTCCATTTTGAACTTCTTCAAAACTTTATCAAGGTATGTGCTCTGTGAAAGTGCTATTAAGCGTCTCGATCTATCCCTATAGATCTTAATGCCTAATATGAAAGCAGCTTCTCCTAGGTCCTTCATTGAAAAACTCTTGTTCAAATATTCCTTCATGCTTTCCAGCATTTCTATATTGTTTCGAATCAGCAATATGTCATCCACATATAATACTAGAAAGCTATAGAGCTCCCACTCACTTTCTTGTAAATACAAGCTTCTCCGTAAACTTGTATAAACTCAAACGCTTTGATCACCTCATCAAAACGCTTATTCCAACTCCGAGATGCTTGCACTAGTCCATAAATGGATCGCTGGAGTTTGCAAACTTTGTCAGCATTCTCTGGATCGACAAAACCTTCGGGTTGCATCATATACAACTCTTCCTCAAGGAAACCGTTGAGAAACGCTGTTTTTACATCCATCTGCCAAATTTCATAGTCGAAATAGGCAGCTATTGCTAACACGATTCTGACAGACTTAAGCATCGCTACGGGTGAGAGAGTCTCATCGTAGTCAACTCCTTGAACTTGTGAAAAACCTTTTGCCACAAGTCGAGCTTTATAGACGGTGACATTACCGCCTGCGTCTGTCTTCTTCTTAAAGATCCATTTGTTCTGAATGGCCTTCCGCCCTTCAGGTAATACTTCCAAAGTCCATACTTTGTTTTCATACATGGATCCCATCTCGGATTTCATGGCCTCTAACCATTTCTCGGAATCCGGGCCCATCACTGCTCCTCCGTAGCTCGTAGGTTCATCGTTGTCCAACAAGATGACTTCCAAGACAGGGTTGCCGTACCACTCAGGGGTAGTACGCGACCTTGTCGACCTACGAGGTTCAATAGCTGCTTGATCCGAAGCTTCATGATCATCATCATTAACTTCCTCTTCTACCATCGTAGGTTCCACAGAAACATCTTTCTGCGCTGCGCTACTTTTTGGTTGAAGTAAAGGTTCAATAATCTCATCAAGCTCTATTTTCCTCCCACTCAATTCTTTTGAGAGAAACTCTTTATCAAGAAATGTTCCATTTTTAGCGACAAACACTTTGCCTTCGGATCTGAGATAGAAGGTATACCCGACTGTCTCTTTCGGGTATCCTATGAAGACGCATTTCTCCGCTTTGGGTTCCAGCTTTTCAGGCTGAAGCTTTTTGACATAAGCATCACATCCCCAAACTTTAAGAAATGACAACTTCGGCTTCTTGCCAAACCACTGTTCATATGGCGTCGTCTCAACGGATTTTGATGGTGCCCTATTTAAAGTGAATGCAGCTGTCTCTAATGCATAACCCCAAAACGATAGTGGCAAATCAGCAAGAGACATCATAGAATGCACCATATCTAATAAGGTTCGGTTACGACGTTCGGACACACCATTACGCTGTGGTGTTCCGGGCGGTGTCAACTGTCAAAAAATTCCACACTATCTTAAGTGACTGCCAAACTCATAACTCAGATATTCACCTCCTCGATCAGATCGTAGGAACTTAATCTTGTTGTTACGATGATTCTCAACTTCACCCTAAAATTTCTTGAACTTTTCAAATGTTTCAGACTTGTGTTTCATTAAGTAAATATACCCATATCTACTTAAGTCATGAGTGAAGGTGAGAAAATAACGATATCCACCACGCGCTGTAACATTCATTGGACCACACACATCAGTGTGTATGATTTCCAATAAGTCACTTGCCCGTTCCATTGTTCCAGAGAATGGTGTTTTAGTCATCTTGCCCATGAGGCATGGTTCACATGTGTCAAGTGATTCAAAATCAAGTGACTCCAAAAGTCCATCAGCATGGAGCTTCCTCATGCGTTTTACTCCAATATGACCTAAACGGCAGTGCCACAAGAAAGTGGTACTATCATTATCAATTCTACATCTTTTGGCATCAATGTTATGAACATGTGTGTTATCACTATCAAGATTCAATATGAATAAACCCCTAACATTGGGTGCATGACCATAAAAGATATTACTCATATAAATAGAACAACCTTTATTCTCTAATTTAAATGAGTAACCTTCTCGCAATAAACAAGATCCAGATATAATGTTCATGCTTAACGCAGGCACTAAATAACAATTATTCAGGTTCATCACTAATCCCGATGGTAATCGAAGAGAGAGCGTGCCGACGGCGATCACATCAACCTTGGAACCATTTCCCACGCGCATCGTCACTTCGTCCTTTGCCAGCCTTCGTTTATTCCGTAGTTCCTGCTTTGAGTTGCAAATGTGAGCAACCGAAGCGGTATCAAATACCCAGGCACTACTACGAGAGATAGTAAGGTACACATCAATAACATGTATATCATATATACCTTGTTTGTCGTTGGCCGCCTTCTTGTCAGCCAGGTACTTGGGGCAGTTCTGCTTCCAGCGACCAGTTCCTTTGCAATAAAGCACTCAGTTTCTGGCTTGGGTCCATGCTTGGGCTTCTTTGCAGGAGTAGCAACTGCTTTGCCATCCTTCTTGGTTTTACCCTTCTTGTCCTTGCCTTTGACTTTGCCATTTTTCTTGAAACTAGTGGTTTTATTGACCATCAACACTTGATGTTCTTTCTGGATTTCAGACTCAGCGACTTTTAGCATCGCAAACAGCTCGGCGACTGACTTGTTCATCCCGTGCATGTTATAGTTCATCACAAAGCTCTTGTAAATAGGTGGCAGTGATTGAAGAACTCTGTCAGTGATCGCCTCTGGCGGAAGGGCAATTCCCAACTCCGCTAGACGAGTTGAATACCCAGACATTCTGAGTATATGTTCACTGATAGACCCGTTCTCCTCCATCTTGTAAGCATAGAACTTATTGGAGGTTTCATACCTCTCGATCCGGGCGTTCTTCTGAAAGATAAACTTCAACTCCTAGAACATCTCATATGCCCCATGACGTTCAAAACGTCTTTGAAGTCCCGGTTCTAAGCCATACAATATTGCACACTGAACTATTGAGTAATCTCCAGTACGTGCCTCCCAAGCGTTCTTAACGTCTTCGGAGGTCATGTATTCTGGTTGGTCACCAAGCGGTGCATCAAGGACATATGATTTCTGGGAAGCCGTGAGGATAATCCTCAGATTATGGGCCCAGTCAACAAAGTTACTTCCATCATCTTTCAGTTTAGCTTTCTCTAGGAACGCATTAAAATTCAGGGGTGCTACTGTGCGAGCCATTGATCTACAACATAAATATGCAAAGTTCACTTAGACTATTGTTCAAGATAATGAGTTTAGTTAATCAAATTACTAAAGCTCCCACTCAAATTGACACCCCTCAGGTCATCTGAGTGTCACATGATCCAAGTCCACCAACTCAAGTCCGATCATCACGTGAGTTGAGGTGGCTTCAATGGTGAACATCATTATGTTGATCATATCTACTATATGACTCATGTTCTACCTTTTGGTCTCTTGTGTTCCGAGGCCATGTCTGTACATGCTAGGCTCGTCAAGTTTAACCCGAGTATTCTGCGCGTGCAAAACTGGCTTGCACCCGTTGTATGTGAACGTAGAGTCTATCACACCCGATCATCACGTGGTGTCTCAACACGACGAACTTTCGCAACGGTGCACACTCGGGGAGAACACAATTTTATCTTGAAATTTAAGTGAGGGATCACCTTATAATGCTACCGCCGTACTAAGCATAACAAGGTGCATAAAAGGATTAACATCACATGCAATTCATAAGTGACATGATATGGCGATGAACTTGTGCTTTAGATCTCCATCTTGAAAGCACAGACATGATCTTCATCGTCACCGGCACAACACCATGATCTCCATCAACGTGTCGCCATCGAGGTTGTCATGCCTTGCATGCTTCTACTACAATTGCTACCGTTTAGCGATAAAGTAAAGCATTACATAGCGCTTAATGATTGACACGCAGGTCATACAATAATTAAAGACAACCCCATGGCTACTGCCGGTTGCCGTACTCATCGACATGCAAGTCGTGAAATTATGTACATCACATGATCATCTCATACATCACATATATCACATCATGTAATCGGTCATATCACATCACAACATACCCTGCAAAAACAAGTTAGACATCCTCTAATTGTTGTTGCATGTTTTACGTGGCTGCTACGGGTTTCTAGCAAGAACGATTCTCACCTACGCATAAACCACAACGGTGATACATAATTTGCTTTTCAACCTTCTCAAGGACCGCCTTTGTCGAATACGATCCAACTAAAGTGAGAGAAACCGCCACCCACAAGCCATCTAGGCAACAAGTTGCGTCGAGGGAACCGGTCGCTCGTAAGCGTACGAGTAATGTTGGTCCGGGCCGCTTCATCTCACAATACCGCTGAACAAAATCCGACCAAGGAAGGAAGAAATCTAAGCATCAACGCCCACAAACCTTTTGTGTTCTACTCGAGATATCATCGAACCATCAACCTAGCTCATGATGCCACTGTTGGGAACGTTGCATGGGAAACAATTTTTTTCCTACGCACAGGCAAACCTATCCATGGTGATGAGTATCTACGAGAGGGAGAGTGGATCTACATACCCTTGTAGATTGCTAAGCGGGAAGCGTTAAGAAACGCGGTTGGTGTAGTCGAACGTCTTCGCGATCCAAATCGTCGAGCGTCCCGCGATCTAATCACGAACCGTCCCGCGAACCAATCACGAACCGTCCTGCGATCTCGTCACGATCCGTCCCGCGATCCAATCACGAACATCCCGTGGCTTTGATCACGATCCTTCCGATCTAGTACCGAACGGACGACACCTCCGCGTTCAGCACACGTGCAGCTTGATGACGATCTCCACCTTCTTGATCCAGAAGAAGAAGTGGAGAGGAGGAAAAGTTCACCGGCAGCGTGACGGCGCTCCGGCGATGGTGGTGGAGTGATTCCGACAGGGCTTCGCCTAAGCACTGCGGAAACCGATCTAGAGGAGCACCGGTGGAACGGGTAGCACGTGGCCATAAATTCTGTGCAAAAACCCTCTATTCCACCAGTATATATAGGAGGAGAGGAGAGGAAGCCTTGGCGCAAGGGCAAGGCCCTCTAGGAGCTGGCCGGCCAAGGTGGAGGAGTCCTACTCCTCCTCCAATCCTAGTAGGAGTAGGATTCACCTTTTTTTTGTGCCTTTTTTCCACCTTTTTCTTTAGGCCTTTTTCCTCCTGGCACCATGGGCCTTTTGTGGCTGTTCCACCAGCCCACTAAGGGCTGGTTATTATTATCCCACAGCCCATGGACTCTCTAGGGTCGAAATACCCCTCCCGGAGTTCTCCCGGTACACTACCGGCACTCCCGGTACACTACCGATGAGCCCGAAACTTTTCCGACGACCAAACTGGGACATCCTATATATGAATCTTTACCTCCAGACCATTCCGGAGATCCTTGTGACGTCCAGGATCTCATCTGGGACTCCGAAGAAACTTCGGTCACCACTATACATAACTCTATACTACCGAAATGTCATCAAACCTTAAGTGTGCAGACCCTGCGGGTTCGAGAACTATGTAGACATGACCGAGACACCTCTACGGTCAATAACCAATGGCGGGACCTGGATGTCCACATTGGTTCCTACATATTCTATGAAGATCTTTATCGGTCGAACCTCTATGTCAAGGATTCAGTTAATCCCGTATGATGTTCCCTTTGTTCTTCGGTATGTTACTTGCCCGAGATTCGATCGTTGGTACCTCCATACCTAGTTCAATCTCGTTACCGACAAGTCTCTTTACTCGTTCCGTAATACAAAATCCCGCAACTAACAATTAGTCACATTGCTTGCAAGGCTCATTGTGATGTTGTATTACTGAGTGGGCCCTGAGATACCTCTCCGTCACACGAAGTAACAAATCCCAGTCTCGATCCATGCCAACTCAACAGACACCCTCGGAGATACCTGTAGAGCACCTTTATAGTCACCCAGTTACGTTGCGACATTTGATACACACAAGGTACTCCTCCGATATCTGTGAGTTGCATGATCTCATGGTCATAGGAACATATACTTGACATGCAGAAAACAATAGCAATAAACTGACACGATCATATGCTACGTTTGTAGTTTGGGTCTTGTCCACCACATCATTCTCCCAATGATGTGACCCCGTTATCAAATGACATCTCATGTCCATGGCTAGGAAACCTTAACCATCATTCAATCAACGAGCTAGTTCACTAGAGGCATACTAGGGACATTGTGTTTGTCTATGTATCCACACATGTATCCATGTTTCCATTTAATACAATTATAGCATGGATAATAAACGATTATCATGAACAAGGAAATACAATAATAAAAAATTTATTTATTGCCTCTAGGGCATATTTCCAACAGTCTCCCACTTGCACTAGAGTCAATAATCTAGCTCACATCACTATGTGATTTACATTGTAATGAATCGAACACCCATGCAGTTTCTGGTGTTGATCATGTTTTGCCCTTGGAAGAGGTTTAGTCAACGGGTCTGCAACATTCAGATCCGTGTGCACTTTGCAAATATTTATGTCTTTCTCCAAGATGTAATCGCTGATGGAGTTGAAGCGTCGCTTTATGTGTCTGGTCCTCTTGTGAAACCTTGGTTCCTTGGCCAGAGCAATGGCACCAGTGTTGTCACAGAACAGGTTCATTGGATTCAGTGCACTGGGCACTACTCCAAGATCTGTCATGAACTGCTTCATCCAGACACCTTCCTTCGCCGCCTCCGAGGCTGCGATGTATTCCGCTTCGCACGTAGAATCAGCTACCACGCTTTGCTTGGAACTACACCAGCTTACCGCTCCCCCGTTAAGAATAAATACGTATCTAGTTTGCGACTTAGAATCATCTGGATTAGTGTCAAAGCTTGCATCGACGTAACCCTTTATGACGAGCTCTTCATCACCTCCATAAACAAGAACCATTTCCTTAGTCCTCTTCAGGTACTTAAGGATATTCTTGACCGCCTGCCAGTGCTCCATTCCAGGATCACTTTGAAACCTTCCGGCCATACTTATGGCAAGGCTGACATTGGATCTTGTGCACAAGCCCCTTTTTATATAACTTAATATTAGTATAAATGCCTACCAAGACTTCTGTGTTTATCATCCTTTTGGATCTTATGTAATCCCCTAAGACCATCTTGTGCATTTAGCTATCAGTTATTTCCTGCTTAGACTGATGTGTGGTATGCTTTTGAAACGGGCATGATAAAATAAATATATGATTTCCTCTTCAAGTGCACGTCCAAAGGCCTCTGCATGATTGTCTATCCAATCTAAACAGATCACGAGAATCCTTTCCTACATGACTTAATGCATCATTTTCGATCTTATGCAAAACAAACCATGACAATCGTTTTGTATGACTATCTTGCTCACTGCATATAGTATCATAAGCTATGCTTTTCGAACAACAATATGTTAATGCACACTCTTCCAATAATTGGCTTACACTCGGCCTTTACGCCATTGGCGCAATGGGTCATCTAGTTAGTTTTGGGGAACGTTGCATGGGAAACAAAAAATTTCCTACGGACACGCAAGATCTATCCAAGGTGTTGAGCATCTACGAGAGGGAGAGTGGATCTACGTATCCTTGTAGATCGCTAAGCGGGAAGAGTTAAGAAACGCGGTTGATGTAATGAAAGTCTTCGCGATCCAAATCTCCGAGCATCCCGCGATCCAATCACGATCCGTCCCGATCTAGCACCGAACGAACGACACCTCCACGTTCAGCACACCTACGACTTGATGACGATCTCCGCCTTCTTGATCCAGCAAGAGGGAGCGGAGAGGTAGATGAGTTCTCTGGCAGCGCAATGATGTTGCGACGATGGTGGTGGAGTAATTCCAGTAGGGCTTCGCCTAAGCACTGCTGAAACCGATCTAGAGGAGAAACTATGGACTAGAGGAGAGGGTAGCACATGGCTGAAAATCTATGTGCAAAAACCCTAAAACCTCGGAGGAGAGGAGGAGGCTTGGCCGCAAGGGCAAGCCCTCTTGGCTTCGGCCGAAGTGGAGGGAGGAGTCCTACTCCACTCCTAGTCGGTTTAGGACTCCTTCCTTATTTAGCCTTTTTCCCACCTTTTCCACTTTGGATTTCCTTCCCAACCGCATGGGCCCTAGGTGGGACTTCGGCCAGCCCACTAAGGGCTGGTATTCATCCTCCCACGGCCCATGTAGCTTCTGGGGTGGAAATACCCCTCCCGATGGTCTTCCGGTACCCTCCCGACACTCCCAGTATCGCCCGGAACTCTTTTGGTGACCAAAACAGGATTTCCTATATATAAATCTTTACCTCCGGACCATTCCGGAGCTCACCGTGACGTCCGGGATCTCATCTGGGACTCTGAACAACCTTCGGTCACCACCATGCATAACTCTATACTACCAAAACGTCACCAAACCTTAAGTGTGCAGACCCTGCGGGCTCAAGAACTATGTAGACATGACCGAGACACCTCTATGGTCAATAACCAATAGCGGGACCTGGATGTCCATATTGATTCCTACATATTCTAAGAAGACCTTTATCGGTCGAATCTCTATGTCAAGGATTCAGTTAATCCCGTATGATGTTCCCTTTGTTCTTCGGTATGTTACTTGCCCGAGATTCGATCATCGGTATCTCCATACCTAGTTCAGCCTCGTTACCGGCAAGTCTCTTTACTCATTTCCGTAATACAAGATCCTGTGACCAACCCTTAGTCACATTGCTTGCAAGGCTTATTGTGATGTTGTATTACCGAGTGGGCCCTGAGATACCTTTTCGCTACACGGAGTAACAAATCCCAGTCTTGATCCATGCCAACTCAACAGACACCCTCGGAGATACCTGTAGAGCACCGTTCTAGTCATCCAGTTATGTTGCAATGTTTGAAACACACAAGGTACTCCTCCGATGTCAGTGAGTTGCATGATCTCATGGTCATAGGAACAGATACTTGACATGCAGAAAACTATAGCAATAAACTGACACGATCATATGCTACGTTTATAGTTTGGGTCTTGTCCATCACATCTTTCTCCTAGTGATGTGATCCCGTTATCAAATGACATCTCATGTCCATGGCTAGGAAATCTTGACCATCTTTGATCAACGAGCTAGTCCATTAGAGGCATACTAGGGACATGGTGTTGTCTATGTAAATATAATAATAAACACTTTTATTTATTGCCTCTAGGGCATATTTCCAACAGTCTCCCACTTGCACTAGAGTCAATATATAATCTAGTTCATATCACTATGTGATTTACATTGTAATGAATCGAACACCCATGCAGTTCTGGTGTTGATCATGTTTAGCCCTTGGAAGAGGTTTAGTCAATGGGTCTGCAACATTCAGATCCGTGTGCACTTTGCAAATATTTATGTCCTTCTCCTCACTGAAATTGTGGATGGAATTGAAGCGTCGCTTTATGTGTCTGGTCCTCTTGTGAAACCTCTGTTCCTTGGCCAGAGCAATGGCACCAGTGTTGTCACAGAACAGAGTCATTGGATTCAGTGCAGTGGGCACTACTCCAAGATCTGTCATAAACTGCTTCATCCAGACACCTTCCTTTGCTGCCTCCGAGGCTGCGATGTACTCTGCCTCACATGTAGAATCGGCAACCACATTTTCGTTGGAACTGCACCAGCTTACTGCTCCCCCGTTGAGAATAAATACGTATCCAGTTTGCAACTTAGAGTCATCCGGATCAATGTCAAAGCTTGCATCGACGTAACCCTTTACGACGAGCACTTCATCACCCTCATAAAAAAGAAACATTTCCTTAGTCCTTTTCAGGTACTTCAAGATATTCTTGACCGCCGTCCAATGCTCCATTCCAGGATCACTTTGAAACCTTCCAGCCATACCTGACATCGGGTCTTGTACACAACATTTCATACATGATAGAGCCTATGGCTGAAGCATAGGGGATGACACTCATCTTCTCTCTATCTTCTACAGTCACTAGGCATTGAGTCTTACTCAACTTCACACCTTGAAACACAGGCAAGAACCCCTTCTTGGACTGATCCATTTTGAACTTCTTGAAAACTTTACCAAGGTATGTGCTCAGTGAAAGTGCTATTAAGCGTCTTGATCTATCTCTATAGATCTTAATGTTGGGAGACGTAGTAGTAAATCAAAAATTTTCCTACGTGTCACCAAGATCTATCTATGGAGAAACCAGCAACGTGCAAAGGGGGAGTGCCTCTTCATACCTTTGAAGATTGCAAAGTAGAAGTGTTACAAGAACGCGGTTGGCAGAGTCGTACTCGCAGCGATTTAGATTGCGGTGGATTCCGATCCAAGTGCCGAACAACGGAGCCTCCGCGTTCAACACACGTGCAGCCCGATGACATCTCCTACGCCTTGATCCAGCAAAGAGGAAGGAGAGGTTGAGGGAGAGCTCCGGCAGCATGACGGCGTGATGACGGTGGAGCTGCGTGGTACTCCGGTAGGGCTTCACCAAGCGCTATGGAGGACGAGGAGGAGGAGGGGTATGGCTGCGCCAAGAGCGAGAGAAACTTGTGTGTTGGCAGCCCCCCAAACTCCCACTATATATAGGAGGAGGAGGAGGGAGGGCGCAACCCCTAGGGTTCCCACCCTAGGGCTGCGGCCGGCCCTAGATGGGACTTGGGGCGGCGGCCAAGGGAGAGGAGAGGTGGTGCGGCAGCCCTAGGCGCCCTTAGGTGGGCCTAGGGCCCTTCTAGGCCTAGGGTTTGCCCCCTCTCTCCTTTGTTGCGCCTTGGGCCAGGTGGGAGGGGCACTAGCCCACCTAGGGGCTGGTTCCCTCCCACTCTTGGCCCCTGTAGCCTCCCGGGGCTGGTGGCCCCTGCCGGTGGACCCTCGGAACCCTTCCGGTGGTCCCGGTACATTACTAGCGGTGCCCGAAAACACTTTCGGTGACCAAAACCTCACTTCCTATATATGAATCTTTACCTCCGGACCATTCCGGAACCCCTCGTGACGTCCGAGATCTCATCCGAGACTCCGAACAACCTTCCGTAACCACGTACATAATTTCCCTATAACCCCAGCGTCATCGAACCTTAAGTGTGTAGACCCTACGGGTTCGGGAGGCACGTAGACATGACCGAGACACCTCTCCGGTCAATAACCAACAGCGGGATCTCGATACCCATGTTCGCTCCCACATGCTCCAGGATGATCTCATTGGATCAAACCACAATGTCGGGGATTCAATCAATCTCGTATACAATTCCCTTTGTCTACCAGTATGATACTTGCCCGAGATTCGGTCGTCGGTATCCCTATACCTTGTTCAATCTCGTTACCGGCAAGTCTCTTTACTCGTTCCGCAACACATAATCCCGTGGCTAACTCCTTAGTCATATTGAGCTCATTATGATGATGTCTGTAACATCCCAAATTTCCATTTTGGAATGTTATGAAATATAGCTATGCATCTATCATCATCATTGCTTGCATGTATGTATTAGTTGAAATGCCTTCTCTGAGTTTCTGAAACCCCTTTCTACTTTCAATGTGTTGCTTTCACCTATTTGAAAATCTTGGTAAAATGTTCAAATATGAGGGGAGGAACATGACACTCCACACCAGGGACTATTTGGTGATTAATTTGAACAAAAACAACTAGGAGTTGTTTTGAAAATATTTGCAAAAAGGAGTTAAAAACAATTAGGCAATTTGTGAAAATATTATTTTTTCAAATTGTTCAAATGACAGAATAAAAATGTTCAATAAATGGAATTTATTATTCTGTTAATTTTGATATATAATACTCCTATATTTAGAAATGTTTTGAATGCTTTTAAAGAGATTTTACTCCTCTAACTATTAAAAACAGTAATGGTTTTGTAATTAAACGGGCCAGCCCACGGGCAGTTATTCGCGATTTATTACCATCCGGTCGACCGACGCGCAGTTGACGCCCCCTCTCTCTCCGACACCGGTTCCCACCCCGACCGACCGTTCGCACCCGCGCGGTCATCCCTCTCCTCCCGCATGCGCCGATGACCTCGCCGGCAGTTTCTTCTCCTCCCCGGATCTCCCTCCTCTCTCCTCCCCGCACCCACCCGAGCATCCTATAAATAGCGCCCTTCCCCGCACTTAATTTCCACCCTGAGCCTCTCTCTCCCGTCGCCAGACCGCCGCCAAATCCCCTCGCCGGTGCCCTGCCACTTCCGAAGCTCCCCACCGCCGTGCTCGTCGCCTCGGTTGCCCCTTCACCCCTCCGACCCCACTGTTCGACGCCGGACCTCGCCCGCCGTCGCCTGAACCCCTTCACTGCCTCCCTCGACCACCGGAGCTCCTCGTCGACGTCCTCGCCGTTTCGGACTCGTTGGAGATCCCTCGCCGGCGACCCCTTCCTCTGTAAGCTCCCTGGACCGTCGGATCTATAGTCAACGCATAGGATTAGAACAGTTTAAAACCCGAACCGGTATCCTCATTAGTTCGGTCGATCGCCCGTAACCCCGCTCGGACACCCCCTTAGCCACTCACAGGCTGCCACGTAGCCCCTGGCCGTCCGATAGTTTTCTGTTTTTTTCTGTTTTGTTTTAATTAACAGAAACTTTTCAAAATTTGTTTTAGCTATATCTTTTAATCTGTTTAATGTTTTGAACTAATTCCTTTTGCATTAGGTTCCTAATTTCATGTAGTTTCACCCTGTAGTTTTAGATTTCAAAATTGAACTCTAAAATTTGAATTTAGTCAAATTTGCTCAAATCACTCAAATATGAATAACTAGAGTTTAAAAATAGGTTTTGATATGAATCTTTTTGCTACTGCTTGGTATTAGTTAGGACTATCTTATTGTTTGGTTTGAGGATTTTTAGGATGATTCTTATTAGTGTTTTAGCTATAAACAGGTTCTGCCTATTAGTTAGTATAGTTTTATTTATTTAGTTTTTAGTTAGTTTAAATTAGATTTAGTTTTATTTTGTTTAGTAGGTGCTGTTGCTTGAACATTTAGTGTTTTACTTACTGTTAAAAAAATGTAAATTTTCTTAGTTTGTTTCTTTATTAACATAGGAATCACAACTTCTTTTCAAATAGGTTTAATTTGATTAAATCAACTAGTTAGTAATAGTTTTTCTTTCAACAAAGTTTTATGTAATTTAATTCTGTTTTCTGAGACAAGTTTAATTGTAAATTCTTTTCTGTTAAGAACATGTTTTGTTAATAAATAATAAGTTTAGTTTCATTCTTTTGTTAGTAAAACTATAGTTGATTCATATAGTGTTTATCAAAACTTTTATAAACTTTACTAAAGTTTTTCTCAACAAACTTTAAATTTATTTAATTCTGTTATTAATAATTTTTTTTATTGTTTTCTTGCTGTCAACTATTGTTTTGGTTAATACAAATGGTTTCATTATGTTAGTAATGTTTTATCCATCACCTTTTTGAAAACAAAACTTTGTGTGTTTTCTTGCTTGTGATTTGTGCATTGTTTTGTCTTGATTGTTTACTATTTCATTGTTGATGTTTGTGAGTTACATTATTTTTGTTGTATGCTTATTGAGTGCTCTTGTTTGCTTCATTAGATTATCCGGAGTGCGAAGCTTGTTACTTAGAGTCACTCACGTACGAAGATCATCAATCAGGCAAGTCACTTTGATCATCTTTACCCATGTTTTTATTGCATTAGTTCTACCATTTCCCCCCAGTTGCATGCAAAGTAGGGAATTGGAAACTTGGTTACTGTTGTAGTATAATGTGGTAGGTACCCCCTCAACACTTTGACACATTGGCCCCGGGAAACGTTGTTTTACATTTTGCTATGCTACTAGTAGACGGGGTTGGTTGTGTGATTCATGAGAGTTGTGAGATTAATTACAAGACCTACCTAATGATCAAGACTTCAAGACTCCGAGTTTTCAACTTACCTCTGGGTGGATGATGGTTGAACGGCACCCTGGAGAAACCAGTGGATTTGCCTAGGTGTTGCTGGGGATGGCCAGTATTCACGCGGAAAGATCCACCCAGGCACAAAGAGATGGATGGATGCTTCAAAACCCAAGGCTTACCTGCACAGCCACAAGTCATTATGGGCTCTGGCTTGGTTGGATATCGTGGTGACCCTGGACAGGCGGTGCTACGAGATGTATAAGAACGGTAGGAAAGGATGGGCACCGACAGAGTCGCAGGGAAACCCTTTGGAAGACCATGTTTTGGTCATCCGTTTCTCAAACACCCTGAAGTGCGAGAAATCAAACGGAGGCGACCAAATCTTGTGGGGAACGTGTGCAAAGCTCTGCAGAGTACTCAAACCTAATCGATTAGCCATGTCCACGGTCATGGACGACTTGAGCCAAAGGAACTGAAACTTTCGGAACTCTCAACACAATTAATATGATGATGTGGGTATTAATAACTTGGGTATGAGAATTGGTTGGTGGAACCATCTCATTAAACAACCAACTTAGTAAATATTTTGCTTAGTCCTCTCTTGTTGTAGGAAAATTGGCTTTACGCAAAACTTACTACTCCACCTGCCATAATTGCATATAGATTAGAGGATTTTCTTCTCACCCCTCTCTTGTGACTTTGCCGGCATATTCAATATGCTGACCTATATGGCTGCAACGTATCATGTTGCAGAGTACTTTTCCGACCAGGAGTGAGGATACGCTCTACGCTCGGTGAGATGCCCTTGGAGTCAGATGGACTCATCTACCTTCAACGCTTCCGCAAGATTTAGATATTCTCATGAGTTGGCCTTCAGCCACTTTATTGTAATCTTTATTGTAATAAAGGACTCGATATGAGATTTCGATTAATATAATGATGTGTGATTTCCCTTTGATATATACATTGATGTACCGTGTGTGTACCAGCACGATCTTGGGATGGTACGGAAACACCGGAGATTCGACCTTTCAGGTCGGGTCGCTATAGAAATGGTATCAGAGCACACGCTGACCATAGTATGTAACCTCTAGGATTGGAAAGCCTTAGGATTGTATCTTTTTGTCTATTAAATTCTTATACTCTCATCTACTCGTTTCTGACTTCTCTCCAATTATTTTAAAATTTATAGATGGCCACCTTCATCCCAGTGTTGATCACGGAGTTTTGCCAGCCTGATGCAACGATGCCCTTTGGTAAGGAGCTGATGAGGATCGTCAAGGACGTAAGGATTGCTTTGCCGAGCATCACCGGGACTCCTATCACGTCCTTTCCACAAGATGGACGCTACAGGATTGAGGTGCACATCCCAGGGAAGACCTTTGGGAATTGGAAGGAACCCATCGATTTCAAGTTTGTGGCACCCAGTTGGATACTTGGAAGAAACATTGCCATTCATCATGCTCTTGGACGTATTCACGAGGAATACAGAGGTGGAACCATTTCACCAGGACTCAGCGTGGTTTGTCGTAGAGATGCCAATGGAAACATCATAACCCCTCCCATTGCAGACACCACCATTTCCTATATCCAGACTCTGGAGACCCACATCAGGACTCTGGAGCTTCGAGTTCGTGCTGATACGAAGACAATCAAAATTCTGATGAACCGTGAGATTGACCTCGAAGCTGACTTACGGGAAGCCAAGTACGAGCATGAGTATGAGGTGAAGGATTTCTTAGAGAGGATCGACAAGCTGAACACTCGCATCGCCACTTTGGAGGAACAGATGGACATGGGTGAAAATCTTCATCCTGACGGAGACTTGGCTCCTTTCATCAGCGACAATGATGACTATGAGGAGAGCACCACTGGAGGAGGCTCAGTCACCATGTACTTCTGAGGAAAACTTTAGTTATGCCCTCCATGTATTTTTTCAACGTTAAAAGCGTAGGTCGATGCTTAGTTTGATTGAGTATTGTATTCCGATGTTTGACATTGATTGAATAAATGAATGAGTGTTTGGTGCGATATGTTTCTTGAATTGCATATGGGTAGTGAATTTCTCCTTTTAGGCCCTTGTTCTATTCTAATTCTCACCCCTCTGAAAACAGCAAGATGCCTCCATGACGTGAGTCCGACTTCACCTTCCCGCCGGAACTCACGCAACTCCTTTAGGAGCAGAATGCACTGATGCAGCTATTGATCCAGAATCAGACCAACAACCAGAACAACAACCACCACCATCCACCCCAGGCTGACAATCTCACCCGTTTTCTGAGGTTGAATCCTCCAACTTTCTCCAGCAGCACTGAGCCCATTGTAGCAGATGACTGGCTCCGTAAGGTGGAGAGAGAACTAGTCACCACTGGATGTACCGACGCTGAGAAAGTGCGCTTTGCCGCACATCAACTAGAAGGACCAGCAGCTTCGTGGTGGGAGAACTACACCACCACATATTCTATTGCTGATATAACTTGGGAGCAGTTCAAGCAAGCTTTCCGCACCGCACATGTTTCAGCTAGAGCCATGAGTCTGAAGAAGCGCGAGTTTCGCAACTTGCGCCAGGGAAATCGCTTTGTGGCCCAGTACGTGGACGACTTCAGCACATTGGCCCGTTATGCACCAGGAGACGTGGCCGATGATGCGGCCAAGCAAGAGAAATTTCTGGAAGGACTCAACGATGAGTTGAGCATGCAGCTGGTAGTGGCTACCTTCAACAACTACCAAGAGCTGGTGGACAAGGCCCTCATCTTGGAGGGTAAACAACAACAAATTGAGAACCACAAGCGGAAATACACTCAAGGGAAGTTTAACTCTGGAGCTCATCAGAAGCCCCGCTACTCCCCGTACTCAGTAAATACCGGATCAGGTACCGGTAAGTTTGGAAGGCACACTCATGCTGCGCACAACCATGGAGGCCACAACCATGGAGGAAATGGGAATGCCCGTCCCAACCATGGCAACTTCAAGACTGACAATGGGAATGGGAACAACAACCAGCACCGTCACGCTCCTACTCATAAGGATCTGAGCCACATTACCTGTTTCAAGTGTCAGAAGACAGGGCACTATGCTACTGAATGTCCCCAGAGCAAGCAGGGAAATGGAAACGGCAACTCCGCAGCCAAGAAGCCAAA
Organism: Hordeum marinum; assembly: GCA_022496015.1. NCBI lineage: Eukaryota > Viridiplantae > Streptophyta > Magnoliopsida > Poales > Poaceae > Hordeum > Hordeum marinum. The sequence goes on along the minus strand of CM039674.1, from coordinate 468,772,162 downwards.
TCCGTTTCCTCGTGCCCAGGTGAACCACCTTGACGTGGAAGAAGTCTATGACCAACCCAAGACTGTGGTTGGTAAGTTTTTATTGCATTCACGTCCTGTTACAGTACTTTTTGATTCCAGTGCAACTCATTCATTCATATCAAGGGTAGTTGTGGATAAGTATGGTTTGCCCACCAAAACCCTTAGTCAGCCCATTAAGGTCAGTTCCCCAGGAGGTATGATGATGGCAGGGATAGGATGCCGTGCCTTGAAACTCAACATAGGAAACCATGTTTTCCCCACCAACCTCATCGTCTTAGAATCCCAGGGATTGGATGTAATCCTAGGCATGGATTGGATGACCAAGTATGAAAGAAATCTTGATTGCCCTAGCAAGTCTGTTTCACTCACCACCCTGGAGAACAAGAGGATTAAGTATGTATCCCGACGCACACGTATGAGTGCTCGGTTAAATTCTCTCACAGGAGTTGTTTAGGAGGAAGTACCTGTGGTAAAAGACTTTCTGGATGTATTCCCGGAAGAATTACCAGGCATGCCACCAGATAGGGAGATTGAGTTCCTAATAGAGTTACAACCAGGGACAGCCCCAATTTCCAAGAGACCCTATCGAATGCCCGCAAATGATCTAGTGGAAATCAAGAAGCAAATTAAGGAGTTATTGGACAAAGGGTATATTCGCCCAAGTTTTTCACCTTGGGGAGCCCCAGTTCTTTTGGTGGAGAAGAAGGATAAAACCTTGAGAATGGTAGTCGATTATCGTGCCTTGAACGAGGTGACTATCAAGAACAAGTACCCTCTGCCGATGATTAATGACTTGTTTGATCAGCTAGTAGGCGCCAAAGTATTCTCCAAGATCGATCTTCGATCAGGGTATCACCAACTGAAGATTCGTGAACAGGATATACCCAAAACAGCTTTCACCACAAGGTATGGCTTGTATGAGTATACTGTCATGTCCTTTGGTTTGACTAATGCTCCTGCCTACTTCATGAATATGATGAACAAGGTGTTTATGGAATATTTGGACAAGTTTGTCGTGGTGTTCATCGATGACATTTTGATATTCTCCAAGAACGAGGAAGAACACAAGGAACATTTGCGTTTAGTTCTGGAGAAGCTGAGAGAGCATCAGTTATATGCCAAGTTCAGCAAATGTGAATTTTGGCTGACGGAAGTCAGATTCCTTGGACATGTTATTTCTGGAGAAGGAATAGCCGTAGACCCCGCTAAGGTTGAAGCCGTCACTGAGTGGAAATCACCCACCTCAGTTAAAGAGATCCGTAGTTTTCTCGGACTTGCCGGATATTACCGGAGGTTCATTGAGAATTTCTCAAAGATAGCCAAGCCCATGACAGAGTTGTTGAAGAAAGAGTCTATGTATATTTGGACTGAGGAATTTGAAGCCAGTTTCCAGGAATTGAAGAAATGTTTGATCACAGCCCCAGTGTTGATTTTTCCCAATATTCGGAAGGACTTCCAGGTTTATTGTGATGCTTCACGTCAAGGACTTGGAGGAGTACTCATGCAAGATGGAAAGGTTGTAGCTTATGCATCCAGACAACTACGACCTCATGAGTTTAATTATGCCACCCATGATTTGGAACTAGCAGCCGTAGTGCACGCACTCAAGACCTGGAGGCATTTCCTTATTGGAAATAGTTGTGATGTTTACACTGATCATAAGAGCCTGAAATATATCTTCATGCAGAAAGAGTTGAACCTCAGACAGAGGAGATGGTTAGAGTTAATCAAGGACTATGACATGAGATTACATTACCATCCAGGTAAGGAAAATGTTGTAGCCGATGCCTTGAGTTGGAAAACTTATGTAAACACACTCACAGCGGGAGGATTACCCCAAGAGTTAGCCAATGATCTCAGAGAGCTCAAGCTAGAGATAGTTCCAAGCGGATATGTTGCCACACTGGAGATCCAGTCCACTTTGACCGAAAGAATTCGAGAAGCCCAGAAATCGGACAAGGAGATAGCTGAGATAAAGCAGAGAATGGAAGATGGAAAAGCTAAAGGTTTTCGTGAGGATGAACACAGAACTCTGTGGTTTGAGAACCGCATCTATGTGCCCAATGACCCAGAGCTCAGGAAGTTGATACTTCAAGAAGCCCACGACTCACCTTACTCGATACACCCAGGCAACACCAAGATGTACCGGGATTTGAAAGAAAGTTATTGGTGGACAGGTATGAAGAAGGATATTGCGAAACATGTTGCAATATGTGATGTTTGTTAGCGAGTAAAGTCGGAACATCAGAAACCAGCAGGGTTACTCCAACCTTTGCCGATACCCGAGTGGAAATGGGAAAAGCTTGGTATGGACTTCATCACAGGACTACCCAGGACCCGTTCAGGTTATGATTCCATCTGGGTAGTGGTCGATCGCTTGACTAAGGTAGCTCATTTCATTCCAGTGAAGACCACCTATACCAGCGCTAACCTAGCCAAGATATATATGACCAGGATCGTATGTCTGCATGGAATTACAAGGAGTATCGTGTCAGTAGAGGAACACAATTTACCTCAAAGTTTTGGCATCAGTTACATGAAACTTTGGGTACAAGACTGGAGTTCAGTACAGCTTTTCATCCGCAGACCGATGGACAGACTGAGAGAGTCAACCAGATTCTGGAAGACATGTTGAGAGCTTGTGCGCTAGATTATGGATCTAGTTGGGATGACAATTTACCTTACGGCGAATTCTTGTACAACAACAGTTATCAGACCAGTCTGAAGATGGCCCCTTTCGAAGCATTATACGAAAGGAGGTGCAGAACACCATTGACGTGGGATGGTGTTGGAGACCGACAACTTTTTGGTCCCGACCTTATTCGAGATTCAGAAGATAAAGTCAAGTTGATTCGCGACAGACTGAACATAGCTCAATCTCGACAGAAGAGTTATGCTGACAGCAAACGTAAAGAAGTGACGTATGAAGTAGGAGACCGAGCATATCTTCGTGTGTCCCCGCTTCAAGGAATCAAGAGGTTTGGTGTTAAAGGAAAGTTAGCACCCAAATTCATAGGCCCCTACAAAATTCTTGAACGTAGAGGCGAAGTTGCATACAAACTGGAATTGCCGAAAGGATTGTCCAGAGTTCATGATGTTTTCCATGTTTCCCAGCTGAAGAAATGCCATGTTGAGATGGCTGATATCCTTTTGAGAGACACCGTGCCCTTAGAAGCCATACAGCTTGACAGTGATCTGACTTCCGAGGAGAAGCCTATCAAAATCCTCGAGACTGCCAACAGAGTTACCCGCAACAGGATAATCAAGTTATGTAAGGTTTTGTGGAGTCACCACACCGAGGAAGAAGCCACCTGGGAACGCGAAGAAGATCTTCGTAGAGACCACCCGCACCTATTTTCTAGCCAACCCGAATCTCGAGGGCGAGATTCATCTTAAGGTGGGTAGGTTTGCAACATACCAAAATTCCATTTTGGAATGTTATGAAATATAGCTATGCATCTATCATCATCATTGCTTGCATGTATGTATTAGTTGAAATGCCTTCTCTGAGTTTCTGAAACCCCTTTCTACTTTCAATGTGTTGCTTTCACCTATTTGAAAATCTTGGTAAAATGTTCAAATATGAGGGGAGGAACATGACACTCCACACCAGGGACTATTTGGTGATTAATTTGAACAAAAACAACTAGGAGTTGTTTTGAAAATATTTGCAAAAAGGAGTTAAAAACAATTAGGCAATTTGTGAAAATATTATTTTTTCAAATTGTTCAAATGACAGAATAAAAATGTTCAATAAATGGAATTTATTATTCTGTTAATTTTGATATATAATACTCCTATATTTAGAAATGTTTTGAATGCTTTTAAAGAGATTTTACTCCTCTAACTATTAAAAACAGTAATGGTTTTGTAATTAAACGGGCCAGCCCACGGGCAGTTATTCGCGATTTATTACCAGCCGGTCGACCGACGCGCAGTTGACGCCCCCTCTCTCTCCAACACCGGTTCCCACCCCGACCGACCGTTCGCACCCGCGCGGTCATCCCTCTCCTCCCGCATGCGCCGATGACCTCGCCGGCAGTTTCTTCTCCTCCCCGGATCTCCCTCCTCTCTCCTCCCCGCACCCACCCGAGCATCCTATAAATAGCGCCCTTCCCCGCACTTAATTTCCACCCTGAGCCTCTCTCTCCCGTCGCCAGACCGCCGCCAAATCCCCTCGCCGGTGCCCTGCCACTTCCGAAGCTCCCCACCGCCGTGCTCGTCGCCTCGGTTGCCCCTTCACCCCTCCGACCCCACTGTTCGACGCCGGACCTCGCCCGCCGTCGCCTGAACCCCTTCACTGCCTCCCTCGACCACCGGAGCTCCTCGTCGACGTCCTCGCCGTTTCGGACTCGTCGGAGATCCCTCGCCGGCGACCCCTTCCTCTGTAAGCTCCCTGGACCGTCGGATCTATAGTCAACGCATAGGATTAGAACAGTTTAAAACCCGAACCGGTATCCTCATTAGTTCGGTCGATCGCCCGTAACCCCGCTCGGACACCCCCTTAGCCACTCACAGGCTGCCACGTAGCCCCTGGCCGTCCGATAGTTTTCTGTTTTTTTCTGTTTTGTTTTAATTAACAGAAACTTTTCAAAATTTGTTTTAGCTATATCTTTTAATCTGTTTAATGTTTTGAACTAATTCCTTTTGCATTAGGTTCCTAATTTCATGTAGTTTCACCCTATAGATTTCAAAATTGAACTCTAAAATTTGAATTTAGTCAAATTTGCTCAAATCACTCAAATATGAATAACTAGAGTTTAAAAATAGGTTTTGATATGAATCTTTTTGCTACTGCTTGGTATTAGTTAGGACTATCTTATTGTTTGGTTTGAGGATTTTTAGGATGATTCTTATTAGTGTTTTAGCTATAAACAGGTTCTGCCTATTAGTTAGTATAGTTTTATTTATTTAGTTTTTAGTTAGTTTAAATTAGATTTAGTTTTATTTTGTTTAGTAGGTGCTGTTGCTTGAACATTTAGTGTTTTACTTACTGTTAAAAAAATGTAAATTTGCTTAGTTTGTTTCTTTATTAACATAGGAATCACAACTTCTTTTCAAATAGGTTTAATTTGATTAAAACAACTAGTTAGTAATAGTTTTTCTTTCAACAAAGTTTTATATAATTTAATTCTGTTTTCTGAGACAAGTTTAATTGTAAATTCTTTTCTGTTAAGAACATGTTTTGTTAATAAATAATAAGTTTAGTTTCATTCTTTTGTTAGTAAAACTATAGTTGATTCATATAGTGTTTATCAAAACTTTTATAAACTTTACTAAAGTTTTTCTCAACAAACTTTAAATTTATTTAATTCTGTTATTAATAATTTTTTTTATTGTTTTCTTGCTGTCAACTATTGTTTTGGTTAATACAAATGGTTTCATTATGTTAGTAATGTTTTATCCATCACCTTTTTGAAAACAAAACTTTGTGTGTTTTCTTGCTTGTGATTTGTGCATTGTTTTGTCTTGATTGTTTACTATTTCATTGTTGATGTTTGTGAGTTACATTATTTTTGTTGTATGCTTATTGAGTGCTCTTGTTTGCTTCGTTAGATTATCCGGAGTGCGAAGCTTGTTACTTAGAGTCACTCACGTACGAAGATCATCAATCAGGCAAGTCACTTTGATCATCTTTACCCATGTTTTTATTGCATTAGTTCTACCATTTCCCCCCAGTTGCATGCAAAGTAGGGAATTGGAAACTTGGTTACTGTTGTAGTATAATGTGGTAGGTACCCCCTCAACACTTTGACACATTGGCCCCGGGAAACGTTGTTTTACATTTTGCTATGCTACTAGTAGACGGGGTTGGTTGTGTGATTCATGAGAGTTGTGAGATTAATTACAAGACCTACCTAATGATCAAGACTTCAAGACTCCGAGTTTTCAACTTACCTCTGGGTGGATGATGGTTGAACGGCACCCTGGAGAAACCAGTGGATTTGCCTAGGTGTTGCTGGGGATGGCCAGTATTCACGCGGAAAGATCCACCCAGGCACAAAGAGATGGATGGATGCTTCAAAACCCAAGGCTTACCTGCACAGCCACAAGTCATTATGGGCTCTGGCTTGGTTGGATATCGTGGTGACCCTGGACAGGCGGTGCTACGAGATGTATAAGAACGGTAGGAAAGGATGGGCACCGACAGAGTCGCAGGGAAACCCTTTGGAAGACCATGTTTTGGTCATCCGTTTCTCAAACACCCTGAAGTGCGAGAAATCAAACGGAGGCGACCAAATCTTGTGGGGAACGTGTGCAAAGCTCTGCAGAGTACTCAAACCTAATCGATTAGCCGTGTCCACGGTCATGGACGACTTGAGCCAAAGGAACTGAAACTTTCGGAACTCTCAACACAATTAATATGATGATGTGGGTATTAATAACTTGGGTATGAGAATTGGTTGGTGGAACCATCTCATTAAACAACCAACTTAGTAAATATTTTGCTTAGTCCTCTCTTGTTGTAGGAAAATTGGCTTTACGCAAAACTTACTACTCCACCTGCCATAATTGCATATAGATTAGAGGATTTTCTTCTCACCCCTCTCTTGTGACTTTGCCGGCATATTCAATTTGCTGACCTATATGGCTGCAACGTATCATGTTGCAGAGTACTTTTCCGACCAGGAGTGAGGATACGCTCTATGCTCGGTGAGATGCCCTTGGAGTCAGATGGACTCATCTACCTTCGACGCTTCCGCAAGATTTAGATATTCTCATGAGTTGGCCTTCAGCCACTTTATTGTAATCTTTATTGTAATAAAGGACTCGATATGAGATTTTGATTAATATAATGTTGTGTGATTTCCCTTTGATATATACATTGATGTACCGTGTGTGTACCAGCATGATCTTGGGATGGTACGGAAACACCGGAGATTCGACCTTTCAGGTCGGGTCGCTACGATGTCTTACCGAGTGGGCCCAGAGATACCTCTCCGTCACACGGAGTGACAAATCCCAGTCTCGATTCGTGCCAACCCAACAGATACTTTCGGGGATAGCCATAGTATAACTTTATAGCCACCCAATTACGTTGTGACGTTTGGCACACCAAAAGTATTACTACGATATCCGGGAGTTGCACAATCTCATGGTATAAGGAAATGATACTTGACATTAGAAAAGCTTTAGCAGACGAACTACACGATCTTGTGCTATGCTTAGCATTGGGTCTTGTCAATCACATCATTCTCCTAATGATGTGATCCCGTTATCAACGACATCCAATGTCCATGGTCATGAAACCGTGACCATCTATTGATCAACGAGCTAGATAACTAGAGGCTCACTAGGGACATGTTGTGGTCTATGTATTCACACATGCATTACGGTTTCTGGTTAATACAATTATAGCATGAACAATAGACAATTATCATGAACAAGGAAATACTATAACAACCATTTTATTATTGCCTCTAGGGTATATTTCCAACAGTCTCCCACTTGCACTAGAGTCAATAATCTAGTTACATTGTGATGTATCGAACACCCATAGAGTTCTGGTGTTGATCATGTTTTGCTCGCGAGAGAGGTTTAGTCAACGGACCTACGACATTTAGATCCGTATGTACTTTACAAATATCTATATCTCCTTCCTAAATGTAATCAAGAATGGAGTTGAAGCGGCGTTTGATGTGTCTTGTCTTCTTGTGAAACCTGGGCTCCTTGGCAAGGGCAATAGCTCCAGTGTTGTCATAGATAGAGTCATCGGGCCCGACGCATTGGGAACCACTCCTAGGTCAGTGATGAACTCCTTCATCCAGACTCCTTCCTTTGCTGCTTCTGAAGCAACTATGTACTCCACTTCACATGTAGATGCCTCCACGAAGCTTTGCTTGCTGCTGCACCAGCTGACTGCCCCTCCGTTCAAAATATACACGTATCTGGTTTGTGACTTGGAGTCATCCGGATCTGTGTCGAAGCTAGCATCGACGTAGCCCTTTACGACGAGCTCTTTGACACCTCCATATACGAGAAACATGTCCTTGGTCCTTTTTAGGTACTTTAGGATATTGTTGACCGCTGTCCAGTGTTCCGCTCCGGGATCACTTTGGTACCTCCCTACCAAACTTATGGCAAGGTTCACATCAGGTCTGGTACACAACATGGCATACATAATAGAGCCTATGGCTGAAGCATAGGGGATGACACTCATCTTTTCTCTATCCTTTGTCGTGGTCGGGCATTGAGTCGTACTCAATCTCACACCCTGCAACATAGGCAAGAACCCCTTCTTGGACTGATCCATATTGAACTTCTTCAATATCTTGTCAAGGTATGTGCTTTGTGAAAGACCTATGAGGCGTTTTGATCTATCTCTATAGATCTTGATGCCTAATATGTAAGCAGCTTCTCCAAGGTCCTTCATTGAAAAACACTTATTCAAGGAGGCCTTTATGCTTTCCAAGAGTTCTATATCATTTCCCATCAACAATATGTCATCCACATATAATATGAGAAATGCTACGTAGCTCCCACTCACTTTCTTGTAAATACAGGGTTCTCCATAAACCTGTATAAATCCAAACGCTTTAATCACCTCATTAAAGCGATTGTTCCAACTCCAAGATGCTTGCACTAGCCCATAGATGGAGCGCTGGAGCTTGCATACCTTGTTAGCATCTTTAGGATCGACAAAACCTTCTGGCTCCATCATATACAATTCTTCCTTAAGGAAACCATTAAGGAATGCCATTTTGACGTCCATTTGCCAGATCTCATAATCATAAAATGCGGCAATTGCTAACATGATTCGGACGGACTTGAGCATCGCTACGGGTGAGAAAGTCTCATCGTAGTCAACTCCTTGAACTTGCCGAGAACCCTTAGCAACAAGACGAGCCTTATAGACGGTCACATTACCATCTGCGTCAGTCTTCTCCTTAAAGATCCATTTATTTTCTATGGCTCTCTTATCATCGGGAAAGTCCACCAAAGTCCATACTTTGATCTCATACATGGATCCTATCTCGGATTTCATGGCGTCAAGCCATTTGTTGGAATCTGGGCCCTCCATCGCTTCTTCATAGTTTGAAGGTTCACCATTGTCCAACAACATGATCACCAGGACAGGGTTGCCATACCACTCTGGTGTGGAACGTGTCCTAGTGGACCTTCGAATAGCAACTTGATCTGAAGTTTCATGATCATCATCATTATCTTCCTCTCTAACTGGTGCAGGCTCCACAGAAACAACTTCCTATGTTGCGCTACTTTCTGGTTCGAGTGGAGGTACAATTACCTCATCAAGTTCTATTTTCCTCCCACTTACTTATTTCTAGAGAAACTCTTTCTTCAGAAAGGATCCATTATTGGCAACAAGACTTTGCCTTCGTATGTGAGGTAGAAGGTATACCCAACAGTTTCTTTGGGGTATCCTATGAAGACACACTTTTCTGCTTTGGGTTTGAGCTTATCAGGTTGAAGTTTCTTCACATAAGCATCGCATCCCTAAACTTTCAGAAACGACATCTTAGGTTTCTTTACAAACCATAATTCATATGGTGTCGTCTCAATGGACTTAGAGGGTGCCCTATTTAAAGTGAATGCGGCAGTCTCTAATGCATATCCCCAAAATGCTAGTGGTAAGTCGGTAAGAGACATCATAGATCAGACCATATCCAATAGAGTGTGATTACGACGTTCAGACACACCATTTTGCTGAGGTGTACCAGGCGGTGTGAGTTGTGAAACAATTTCACATTTCCTTAGGTGCATGCCAAACTCGTGACCCAAATATTCTCCGCCACGATCAAATCGTAGGCACTTTTATTTCCTGTCACGTTGATTCGCTACCTCACTCTGAAATTCCTTGAACTTTTCAAAGGTTTCAGACTTGTGTTTCATTAAGTAGACATACCCATATCTGCTCAAGTTATCAGTGAGGGTAAGAACATAACGGTAGCCACCGCGAGCCTCAACGCTCATTGGACCGCATACATCGGTATGTATTATCTCCAACAAGCCAGTTGCTCACTACATTGTTCCGGAGAATGGAGTCTTGGTCATCTTGCCCATGAGGCATGGTTCGCACGTATCAAATGATTCAAAATCAAGAGACTCCAAAATTCCATCAGCATGGAGCTTCTTCATGCGTTTGACACCAATATGACCAAGGCGGCAGTGCCACATGTAAGTGGGACTATCGTTATCAACCTTACATCTTTTGGTACTCACACTATGAACATGTGTAACATCACATTCGAGATTCATCAAAAACAAACCATTGACCAGCGGGGCATGACCATAAAACATTTCTCTCATATAAATAGAACAACCATTATTCTCAGATTTAAATGAGTAGCCATCTCGCATCAAGCGAGATCCAGATACAATGTTCATGCTCAAAGCTTGTACTAAATAACAATTATTGAGGTTTAATACTAATCCCGTAGGTAGATGTAGAGGTAGCGTGCCGACGGTGATCACATCGACCTTGGAACCATTCCCGACACGCATCGTCACCTCATCCTTCGCCAGTCTCCGCTTATTCCATAGCTCCTGCTTGGAGTTACAAATGTGAGCAACTGCATCGGTATAAAATACCCAGGAGCTACTACGAGCGCTGGTAAGGTACACATAAATAAAAAGTATATCACATATACCTTTAACAATGCTGACCTTCTTATCCGCTAAGTATTTGGGGTAGTTCCACTTCCAGTGACCGGTACCCTTGCAATAAAAGCACTCAGTCTCAGGCTTGCGTCCATTCTTGTTCTTCTTCCCGACAACTTGCTTACCGGGCGCGGCAACTGCTTTGCCATCCTTCTTGAAGTTCTTCTTACCCTTTCCTTTCTTGAAACTAGTGGTCTTGTTGACCATAAACACTTGATGCTCCTTTTTGATCTCGACCTCCGCTTATTTCAGCATCGAGTACAACTCAGGAATGGACTTCTCCATACCCTGCATGTTGTAGTTCATCTAAAGCTCTTGTATCTAGGTGGAAGCGACTAAAGGATTCTGTCAATAACCGAGTCATCCGTAATATTAACTCCCAGCTAAGACAAGCTGTTGTGCAACCCAGACATTTTGAGTATGTGCTCGCTGACAGAACTATTTTCCTCCATCTTACAGCTGAAGAACTTGTCAGAGACATCATATCTCTCGACCCGGGCATGAGCTTGGAAAACCAATTTCAGCTCTTGGAACATCTCATATGCTCCGTGTTGCTCAAAACGCTTTTGGAGCCCCGGTTCTAAGCTGTAAAGCATGCCACACTGAACCAGGGAGTAATCATCACAACGCGACTGCCAGGCGTTCATAACGTCTTGAGTTACGGGGAAAACGGGTGCGTCACCTAGCGGTGCATCAAGGACATACAATCTCTTGGAAGCTATGAGGATGATGCTCAAGCTACGGACCCAGTCCGCATAGTTGCTTCCATCATCTTTCAGCTTGGTTTTCTCTAGGAACGTGTTGAAGTTGAGGGCAACATTAGCGTTGTCCATTGGAACTACAATATAGATTGTAAAGACAATTTAGACTAAGTTCATGATAATTAAGTTCACATAATCAAATTATTTAATGAACTCCCACTTAGATAGACATCTCTCTAGTCATCCAAGTGACACATGATCCATGTCAACTAGCCCGTGTCCGATCATCACGTGAGACGGACTAGTTATCAATGGTGATCATATCCATGTTGATCGTATCTTCTATACGACTCATGTTCGACCTTTCGGTCCCCCGTGTTCCGAGGCCATGTCTGTACATGCTAGGCTCGTCAAGTCAACCTAAGTGTATAGCGTGTGTAAATCTGGCTTACACCTGTTGTATGCGAACGTTAGAACCTATCACACCCGATCATCACGTGGTGCTTCGGAACAACGAACCTTAGCACCGGTGCACAGTTAGGGTGAACACATTTCTTGAAATTTTAGTGAGAGATCATCTTATTAAGCTACCGTGTTCTAAGAAAATAAGATGTAAACATGATAAACATCACATGCAATCAATATAGTGACATGATATGGCCAATATCATCTTGCTCCTTTGATCTCCATCTTCAGGGCACCCTGATCATCATTGTCACCAACACGACACCATGATCTCCGTCATCATGTCTTCATGAAGTTGTCTCGCCAACTATTACTTCTACTACTATGGCTAATGACTAGCAATAAAGTAAAGTAATTACATGGCGTTTATGATTGACACGCAGGTCATACAATAAATTAAGACAACTCCTATGGGTCCTGCCAGTTGTCATACTCATCGACATGGAAGTCGTGAATCCTATTACAAGAACATGATCAATCTCATACATCACATGCATCACATCACATCCTTTGGCCATATCACATCACACGACATATGCTGCAAAAACAAGTTAGACGTCTTCTAATTTGTCGTTGCAAGTTTTTTACGTGGCTGCTATAGGTTTCTAGCAAGAACGTTTCTTACCTACGCCAAAACCACAATGTGATATGCGAATTTCTATTTACCCTTCATAAGGACCATTTTCATCAAATCCGATCTGACTAGAGTGGGAGAGATAGACACCCGCTAACCACCTTATGCAACAAGTGCATGTCAAGCGGTGGAACCAGTCTCACGTAAGCGTACATGTAAGGTCGGTCCGGGCCGCTTCATCCCACAATATCGCCGAATCAAGATAAGACTAGTAACAACAAGACAATTGACAAAATCGACGCCCACAACACCTTGTGTTCTACTCGTGCTTAGATTCTACGCATAGAACTAGCTCATGATGACACTGTTGGGAGACGTAGTAGTAAATCAAAAAAATTCCAATGTGTCACCAAGATCTATCTATGGAGAAACAAGCAACGCACAAAGGGGGAGTGCATCTTCATACCTTTGAAGATCGCAAAGAGGAAGCGTTACAAGAACGCGGTTGGTGGACACGTACTCGCAGCGATTCAGATCACGGTAGATTCCGATCTAAGCGCCGAACAACGGCGCCTCTGCGTTCAACACACGTGCAACCCGGTGACGTCTCCTACGCCTTGATCCAGCAAGGAGGAAGGAGAGGTTGAGGGAGAGCTCTAGCAGCATGACGGCATGGTGACGGTGGAGCTGCATGGTACTCCGGTAGGGCTTCGCCAAGCGCTACGGAGGACGACGAGGAGGAGGGGTAGGGCTGCGCGAAGAGGGAGAGAAACTTGTGTGTTGGCAGCCCCCCAAACCCCCACTATATATAGGAGGAGGAGGAGGGAGGGCGCAGCCCCTAGGGTTCCCACCCTAGGGTTGCGGCCAGCCCTAGATGAGACTTGAGGCGGTGGCCAAGGGAGGGGAGAGGTGGTGCGGCAGCCCTAGGCGCCCTAGGGTGGACCTAGGGCCCATCCGGGCCAAGGGTTTGCCCTCCTCTCTCCATTGCTGCGCCTTGGGCCAGGTGGGAGGTGCACCAGCGCACCTAGAGGCTTGTTTACTCCCACTCTTGGACCATGTAGCCTCCTGGGGCTGGTGGCCCCTCCCGGTGGACCCCCGAAACCCTTCCGGTGGTCCCGGTACATTACCGACGGTGCCAGAAACACTTCCGGTGACCAAAACCTCACTTCCTATATATGAATCTTTACCTCCGGACCATTCCGGAACTCCTCGTGACGTCCGGGATCTCATCCGGGAGTCCGAACAACCTTTTGTAACCACGTACATTATTTCCCTATAACCCTAGCGTCATCGAACCTTAAGTGTGTAGACCCTACGATTTCGGGAGGCACGTAGACATGACCGAGACACCTCTCCTGTCAATAACCAACAGTGAGATCTGGATACCCATGTTGGCTCCCACATGCTCCACGATGATCTCATCGGATGAACCATGATGTCGGGGATTCAATCAATCCCGTATACAATTCCCTTTGTCTACCGGTATGATACTTGCCCGAGATTGATCGTCGGTATCCCTATACCTTGTTCAATCTCGTTACCGGCAAGTCTATTTACTCATTCCTCAACACATCATCCCGTGGCTAACTCCTTAGTCACATTGAGCTCATTATGATGATGTCTTATCGAGTGGGCCCAGAGATACCTCTCCGTCACATGGAGTGACAAATCCCAATCTCGATTCGTGCTAACCCAACAGATACTTTCGGGGATACCTGTAGTATAACTTCATAGCCACCCAGTTACGTTGTGACGTTTGGCACACCCAAATTCCTACGGTATCTGGGAGTTGCACAATCTCATGTTCTAAGGAAATGATACTTGACATTAGAAAAGCTTTAGAAGACGAACTACACGATCTTGTGCTATGCTTAGGATTGGGTCTTGTCCATCACATCATTCTCCTAATGATGTGACCCCATTATCAACGACTTCTAATGTCCATGGTCATGAAACCGTGACCATCTATTGATCAACGAGCTAGCCAACTAGAGGCTCACTAGGGACATGATGTGGTCTATGTCTTCACACATGCATTACGGTTTCTGGTTAATACAATTATAGCATGAACTATATACAAGGAAATACAATAATAACCATTTTATTATTGCCTCTAGGGCATATTTCCAACACTTAATGCTTAATATGAAAGCAGCTTCTCCTAGGTCCTTCATTGAAAAACTCTTGTTCCAATATTCCTTCATGCTTTCCAGCATTTCTATATTGTTTCCACTCAGCAATATGTCATCCACATATAATATTAGAAACACTATAGAGCTCGCACTCACTTTCTTGTAAATACAAGCTTCTCCATAAACTTGTATAAACCCAAACGCTTTGATCACCTGATCAAAGCGCCTATTCCAACTCTGAGATGCTTCCACCAGTCCATAAATGGATCGCAGGAGTTTGCAAACTTTGTCAGCATTCTCTGGATCGACAAAACCTTCTGGTTGCACCATATACAACTCTTCCTCAAGGAAACTGTTGAGGAACGCTGTTTTGACATCCATATGCCAAATTTCATAATCAAAATATGCAGCTATTGCTAACATGATTCTGACGGACTTAAGCATCCCTACGGGTGAGAAGGTCTCATCGTAGTCAACTCCTTGAACTTGTGAAAATCCCTTTGCCACAAGTCGAGCTTTATAGACGGTGACATTACCGTCCACTTCCGTCTTCTTCTTAAAGATCCATTTGTTCTGAATGGTCTTTCGCCCTTCAGGTAATACTTCCAAAGTCCATACTTTGTTTTCATACATGGATCCCATCTAGGATTTCATGGCCTCTAACCATTTCTCGAAATCCGGGCCCATCATCGCTCCTCCATAGCTCATAGGTTCATTTTTATCCAACAACGTGACCTCCAAGATAGGGTTGTCGTACCACTCAGAAGCAGTACACGCCTTTGCCGACCTACGAGGTTCAATAGTAACTTGATCCGAAGCTTCATTATCAGCATCATTAGCTTCCTTTTCAAGTGTCGTAGGCTCCATAGAAACATCTTTCTGTGCTGCGATACTCTCTGGTTGAAGTAAAGGTTCAATAACCTCATCAAGCTCTATTTTCCTCCCACTCAATTCTTTCGAGAGAAACTCTTTCTCAAGAAATGTTCCGTTCTTAGCGACAAACACTTTGCCTTCAGATCTGAGATAGAAGGTATACCCAACTGTCTCTTTCGGGTATCCTACGAAGACACATTTCTCCGCTTTGGGTTCCAGCTTTCCAGGCTGAAGCTTTTTGACATAAGCATCACATCCCCGAACTTTAAGAAATGACAACTTTGGCCTTTTGCCAAACCACAGTTCATATGGAGTCGTCTCAACGGATTTCGATGGTGCCCTATTTAAAGTGAATGCAGCTGTCTCTAATGCATAACCCCAAAATGATAGTGGCAAATCGGCAAGAGACATCATAGAACGCACCATATCTAATAAGGTTCGATTACAACGTTCGGACACACCATTGAGCTGTGGTGTTCCAGGCGGAGTCAACTGTGAAACAATTCCACACTGTCTTAAGTGACTGCCAAACTCATAACTCAGATATTCAACTCGTAGGAATTTAATCTTCTTGTTATGATGATTCTCAACTTCACTCTGAAATTTCTTGAACTTTTCAAACGTTTCAGACTTTTGTTTCATGAAGTAAATATACCCATATCTACTTAAGTCATTAGTGAAGGTGAGAAAATAACGGTATCCACCGTGCGCTGCAACATTCATTGGACTGACACATCAGTATGTATGATTTCCAACAAGTCACTTGCCCGTTCCATTGTTCCAGAGAACGGCGTTTTAGTAATCTTGTCCATGCGGCATGGTTCACATGTGTCAAGTGATTCAAAATCAAGTGACTCCAAAAGTCCATCAGCATGGAGCTTCCTCATGGGTTTTACACCAATATGACCCAAATGGCAGTGCCACAAGAAAGTGGTATTATCATTATCAACTCTACATCTTTTGGCATCAATGTTATGAACATGTGTATCATCACTATGAAGATTCAATATGAATAAACCCCTCACATTGGGTGCATGCCCATAAAAGATATCACTCATATAAATAGAACAACCATTATTCTCTGATTTAAATGAGTAACCGTCTCGCAATAAACAAGATCCAGATATAATGTTCATGCTTAATGCAGTCACTAAATAACAATTATTCAGGTTCATCACTAATCCCGATGGTAATCGAAGAGAGAGCGTGCTGACTGCGATCACATCAACCTTGGAACCATTTCCCACGCGCATCGTCACTTCGTCCTTTGCCAGCCTTCATCTATTCCGTAGTTCCTGTTTTGAGTTGCAAATGTGAACAACTAAACCGGTATCAAATACCCATGCACTACAATGAGATCTAGTAAGGTACACATCAATAACATGTATATCATATATACCTTGTTTGTTGTTGGCCGCCGTCTTGTCAGCTAGGTACTTGGGGCAGTTCCGCATCCAGTGACCAGTTCCCTTGCAATGAAAGCACTCAGTTTCTGGCTTGGGTCCGGCCTTGGGTTTCTTCAGAGGAGGAGCAACTGCTTTGCCATCCTTCTTGGATTTACCCTTCTTGCCCTTGCCATTTTTCTTGAAACTAGTGGTTTTATTGACCATCAACACTTGATGTTCTTTCTGGATTTCAGACTCAGTGACTTTCAGCATCGCAAACAGCTCGGCGACTGACTTGTTCATCCCGTGCATGTTATAGTTCATCACAAAGGTCTTGTAGCTAGGTGACAGTGATTGAAGAACTCTATCAGTGATCGCCTCTGGTGGAAGGGGCATCCCTAACTCCACTAGACGAATCGAATACCCAGACATTCTAAGTATATGTTCACTGATAGACCCGTCTCCTCCATTTTGCAAGCATAGAACTTATCAGAGGTCTCATACCTCTCGATCCGGGCATTCTTCTTAAAGATAAACTCCAACTCCTGGAACATCTCATATGCTCCAGGACGTCCAAAACATCTTTGATGTTGCGGTTCTAAGCCATACAATATTGCACACTGAACTATTGAGTAATCTCCAGAACATGCCTCCCAAGCGTTCTTAACGTCTTCGGATGACATGTCTTCGGGTTGGTTACCAAGCGGTGCATCAAGGACATATGACTTCTGGGAAGACGTGAGGATAATCCTCAGATTACGGGCCTAGTCCAAAAAGTTACTACCATCATCTTTCAACTTAGCTTTCTCTAGGAACGCATTAAAATTCAGGGGTGCTACTGCGCGGCCATTGATGTACATCATAAATATGCAAAAGTTACTTAGACTATTGTTCAAGATAATGAGTTTAGTTAATCAAGTTACTAAAGCTCCCACTCAAATCGACATCCCTTAGGTCATCTAAGTGACACATGATCCAAATTCACCAACTCAAGTCCGATCATCACGTGAGTTGAGGTGGTTTCAATGGTGAACATCATCATGTTGACCATATCTACTATATGACTCCTGTTCGACCTTCGGTCTCTTGTGTTCCGAGGCCATGTCTGTACATGATAGGCTCGTCAAGTTTAACCCGAGTGTTCTGCATGTGCAACACTGGCTTGCACCCGTTGTATGTGAACGTAGAGTCTATCACACCCAATCATCATGTGGTGTCTCGACACGACGAACTTTCGCAATGGTGCACACTCGGGGAGAACATAATTCATCTTGAAATTTAAGTGATGATCACCTTATAATGCTACCGTCGTCCTAAGAAAAACAAGGTGCATAAAAGGATTAACATCACATGCAAATCATAAGTGACATGATATGTCCATGAACTTGTGCTTTTGATCTCCATCTTGAAAGCACCGGTATGAACTCCATCGTCATCGGCATGACACCATGATATCCATCATCTTGATCTGCATCAACGTGTCACCATCGGGGTTGTCGCACCCACCATTCTTCTACTACTATTGCTACCATTTAGCAATAAAGTAAAACATTACATAGCGCTTAATGATTGACACGCAGGTCATACAATAATTAAAGACAACCCTATGGCTCCTGCCAATTGCCGTACTCATCGACATGCAAGTCGTGATATTCTATAGAACACATGATCATATCATACATCACATATATCTCATCATGTAAATGGCCATATCAGATCACAACATACCCTACAAAAACAAGTTAGACGTCCTCTAATTGTTGTTGCATGTTTTACATGGCTGCTACGGATATCTAGCAAGAACAATTCTCACCTACGCATAAACTACAAAGGTGATACATAAGTTGCTTTTCAACCTTCTCAAGGACTACCTTTGTCGAATCCGATCCAAATAAAGTAGGAGAAACAGACACCCGCCAGCCATCTTTGTGCAACGAAGTTACACGTGAGTCGATGGAACCGGTCTCTCGTAAGCGTATGAGTAAGGTTGGTCCGGGCTGCTTCATCCCACAATACCGCTGAACCAAAACACCACCAAGGGAGGAAGCAATCCAAGAATCTACGCCCACAAACTCTTTGTGTTCTACTCGATATCTCATCTACACATAGACCTAGCTCATGATACCACTGTTGGGGAACGTTGCATGGGAAACAAAAAATTTCCTACGCACATGCAAGATCTATCCAAGGTGATAAGCATCTATGAAAGGGAGAGTGGATCTACGTACCCTTGTAGATCGCTAAGCGGGAAGCGTTAAGAATAGCGGTTGATGTAGTCAAACGTCTTCGTGATACAAATCGCCGAGCGTCCCACGATCCAATCACGATCCGTCCCAATCTAGCACCGAACGGATGGCACCTTCGCATTCAGCACATGTACGGCTTGATGACGATCTCCGCTTCTTGATCCAGCAAGAGGGAGCAGAGAGGTAGATGAGTTCCCGAACAGCACGACGGCGTTGCGGCGATGGTGGTGGTGTAATTCCAGCAGTGCTTTGCCTAAGCACTGCTGAAACCGATCTAGAGGAGAAACTACAGACTAGAGGAGAGGGTAGCACGTGGCTGAAAATCTATGTGAAAAAACCCTAAAACCTCTAGTATATATAGGAGGAGGAGAGGAGGAGTCTTGGCTACAAGGGCAAGCCCTCTTGGCTTCGGCCGAAGTGGAGGGAGGAGTCCTACTCCTCCATTCCTAGTCGATTTAGGACTCCTTCCTTATTTAGCCTTTTCCCACCTTTTCCACTTTGGATTTCCTTCCCAGCCGCATGGGCCCTATGTGGGACTTCGTCCAGCCCACTAAGGGCTGGTATTCATCCTCCCACAGCCCATGTAGCCTGTTGGGTCAAAATACTCCTCCCGATGGTGCCTCGGTACCCTCCCGACACTCCCGATACACTACCGATGAGCCCAGAACTTTTCCGGTGACCAAAACAAGACTTCCTATATATAAATCTTTACCCCTGGACCATTCCGTAGCTCCTCGTGACGTCCAAGATCTCATCCAGGACTCCGAACAACCTTCGGTCACCACCATCAAAACTCTATACTACCGAAACGTCACGAAACCTTAAGTGTGGAGACCCTGCGGGCTCGAGAACTATGTAGACATGACCGAGACACCTCTACGGTCAATAACCAATAGCGGGACTTGGATTCCCATATTGATTCCTACATACTCTACGAAGATCTTTATCGGTCGAACCTCTATGTCAAGGATTCAGTTAATCCCGTATGATGTTCCCTTTGTTCTTCGGTATGTTACTTGCCCGAGATTCGATGATCGGTATCTCCATACCTAGTTCAACCTCGTTACCGGCAAGTCTCTTTACTCGTTTCCGTAACACAAGATCCCGTGACCAACACTTTGTCACATTGCTTGCAAGGCTTATTGTGATGTTGTATTACCGAGTGGGCCCTAAGATACCTCTCCGTTACACGGAGTAACAAATTCCAGTCTTGATCCATGCCCACCCAACAGACACCCTTGGAGATACCTGTAGAGCACCTTTATAGTTACCCAGTTATGTTGTGACGTTTGATACACACAAGACACTCCTCCGGTGTTAGTGAGTTGCATGATCTCATGGTCATAGGAACAGATACTTAACATGCAGAAAACAATAGCATTAAACTGACACGATCATATGCTACGTTTTTAGTTTGGGTCTTGTCCATCCCATCATTCTCCTAATGATGTGATCCTGTTATCAAATGACATCTCATGTCAATGTCTAGGAAACCTTAACCATCTTTGATTAACGATCTAGTCTATTAGAGGCATACTAGGGACATGGTGTTGTCTATATATCCACACATGCAATGTGTTTCCAATCAATACAATTATAGCATGGATAATAAACAATTATCATGAACAAGGAAATATAATAATAATTTTTTTATTTATTGCCTCTAGGGCATATTCCCAATAGTTAGTAGAAAGGAGTTCACTATAGGCCGCATGCATATGCGAGTTAATTGCAGAAAACAATCACATTGACGCTTAGGTTTGCAGGAAACACTTGTTTGTGAATTCTTTCTAGAAAACACAGTAGAGTTGCCTATTTTTTTTGCAGAAAGCACTGAATGCTCTGTTTGTCCATTTTAAGCCCGATGATGACATGTGGGGCCGAGTTTGGCTGACGTGGCGTAACGGCCCGCCACAGACGCCGTCAATCATTACGGCTAGGTCTCCCCCTCGTCTTGACATTTCTCCTCTCGTCATTCCCCCCTCTCCCGATGGAGCTGTCCCCTTCATGGAAACAACAAGCTCGGACACCGACAACGGAGTGGATGGCGAAGGCTGCGGCGACACGGGAGGGGGGGTTACTTGGCGGTGGAGATCCAAACCCACCCGAGTAGTTCTGCGGGAGATCTAACCCTAGCCAGGCCCCGCCGAGCCCTCTTCCTAATGCTGCCATCCCTCTCCCTCATGATGCCGGCCCTCTCCCTCATGCGGTGCAGGTTCCAAACGGGAGCCATCAACTGGCATCTACAGTCGGCATTTCGGAGTAAGATTCCTCCTCCTCTCCCCCCTTATATTCTGTAGATTCTAGGGTTAGGGTTAGTGATGTAATCAAATGCATTGTGTTGTGTTAATTTAAATTCATATGCTCTATTTAGTGCTAATTCATATGCATTGTTTTGTTTTTAATTTAAATTCATATGCATTGTTTTTTGTTAATTTAAATTCAGATGCTCAGTTTAGTGTTAAGTCTATGCTCTGTTCTAGTGTTAATTCATATGCATTGTTTTAGTGTTAATTCATATGCATTATTTTGTTTTTAATTTAAATTCATATGCATTGTTTTGTGTTAATTTTAATTCAGATGCTCTATTTAGTGTTAATTCTATGCTCTGTTTTAGTGTTAATTCATATGCATTGTTTTGTTGTTAATTTATTTCGTATCCTCTGTTTTTAGTGATAATTTTAGTGATAATTTAAGTTGCTATGCTGTGTTTAACTAATTAGTTCTGTTTCCAGTTTGCCAGATGATAGTTGGGAAGTTAGACTGCACTTTCATGGTAGGGGCAACTTGGAAAGAACTATGTGTGTTTCAGACATCACTTTTACAATTTGTTAGCACTCATGGAGACAACAGGATATGGAAGTAAAGATTACATGTATTATGTGAGGGATGCTGGATTGGGAATAGTTGGTTTGGAAGAGATATGTGATGATGACAAGGTTGATGAGATGTTGGACCACATTGCCAACAAAGATACAAACATAGTAAACCTGACAATAGTTAGGGGTAGTGAGCCCACCCCTGCAGATTTAAACATTGGTTATATTTTTGATCAGCAAGTTCCTATAGCCAATGTTGGAGAGAGAACTGTATATGAGGTTAATAATGCTGGTGTGCTGTACAAGTCACCATCCAATGTATCAAAAAGAGTTGCAGCAGTTGGGGATCCTAAGCCAATCCATATGGAGCAAGGCAATGCAGCAAATGTTGATATGGAGCAAGAGGAGTTGGAAATAATTATGGATCATAAAAGGAGATAAAAAAGTGAGAGGTTTAAGAAGTATCAGAAGAATGTTGATAGGATGCAGGCAGTGAAGAGGAAACTTCATGTGCTACTAACTAAAGATGACTCTGAATTGGATGATGATGATGATTTCATGGATAGGATGGTTGGGCTAAGGAGGTAGAGAGAGGACCCACTTTTACACTTTGAAGGTGACACTGATGTTGAGGAACCTTATGAGCTAGAAGAAGAGGAAGTGCAAGAGGAACATGCAGAGCAATATGAGCATGGGGATGATGAGGATGTTCAAGAGGAGGTGGTACCAGAGGAGACAAAGAGGAAGAAGTTGAGGGTAAGGAAGGGACCAACCACAAGATCACATGCTGGTTTGGAGAAAGAGTTTGAGGATGTTTGGGTTCCATCTTCTGATGAGGATGATGATCCTGGTGAATGGAGGGAGGAGGAAGATGATGCGGTTGTACCCTTGCCATTTGTGCTTGCCAATAAGAGTAGGCAAAGAAACCAAGGCCAAGGATATGGTATTCTGAGGATAGAGAGAACCCAGAGCTGCAATTTGTTAAGAAGCTTTGTTATCACGATGTGTATCAATTTAGAAGGACACTTCTCACGTTTCACATAACACAAAACAAGAATTATCAGTTTCATGGGAACTGCAATGACAGAATTATAGCTATGTGCACACATGAAGACTGCCCTTTCTTCATTGCAGCTTTAGTGGTGGGAAAAGAGAGGACTTTATGCATTAGGAAAACCAATTTGGTGCACACATGTCCAACTATAGCAGAGAGCACCAAGGTGACTACAAAGTGGGTCACACATCAGCTTTTAGAAGCAGTTAGAACAGACGTGAACACATCCATAGGTACAATAATTCAAAATATTAAGAGCAATTATGGAGTTGAGATCAACACTCATATGTCATACATGGCTAAGAACAATGCTATTAACATGGTGCAAGGAGATCAGAGGGGGCAATACACAAGGATAAGGGATTACTTGCAGGCTGTGTTAGACAGAAATCCAGGTAGTAGGTGCATTGTCACTACTAAGTTCCTAAAAGAGCATCCAAGCAAGAATCCAAGGTTCCATGGTTTGTTCATCTGTTTGAATGCTTGCAAGGAAGGATTTCTACTACAGACCATTCATAGGTGATTACTATGCTATTGAACTATGTTGCAGCCTTAGTACTGCATGTTTTGTTTTTAACATGTGTTTTGTGTCATGGCAGGTGTGGATGGCCGCTTCATCAAGATGTCTACTGGCCAACAAATACTTTCCGCCATAGAAAGGGATGGGAATAATAACATCTATCCCGTTGCTTTTGGAGTTGCAGACAAAGAAGACACAAATAGTTGGACTTGGTTTCTCAATGAATTAAAGACAACAATTGGTGGAGAAGCAGGGAGATTTGGTTATTACACCATAATCTCTGATAGGCAGAAGGTACCATCTTTGTTCTTAATAGTAGTTGCTATTCATTGCTAGTAGCTAGTTGATATTCATTGCTTCTTACTCATAGGGTCTTCTCAAAGCTGTGAGCCATGTTTTCCCCAATTGCCACCAAAGATTCCTCCTTAGAAAAATCTATCAAAATTTTCAGACAACTGGTTTTAGGGGGCAGAATTAAAGAAGTACATGGATAAGGCAAGTTACTCCTACACTGAACATGACCATATTGCTGCAATGCATGCTCTTAAAGTTGAGTGTAAGGATGCTTGGGCTTGGTTAAATAAAATTCCTAGAAATGATTGGGCTAGATTTTCCATGGACTTGAATTGCAAAACTGACTTAGTTGTTAATAATATTATTGAGGTGTTTAACAAGATGATATTTGATGTGAGGGATAAACCAATAAAGACCATGGTAGATGGAATCAGGACCAAGTTGATGGTCAGGTTTAATGGAAATAGGACTAAGACACAGATTTCCAAGTGGGAAATATGCCCAACATATGCTGAGTTGCTTGGAGAAGCGTAGAAATACTGTAGGAACTGTCAAGCTTTGATGGCTGACCCTAATATTTATCAAGTGACAAGCCATGATAGGACCTATTCAGTTAATTTGCAGCACAAGACATGTGGCTGCAGAAAATGTGATATGAGTGCAATGCCATGCAACCATGCAGTCTGTGCTATTACCAAAGCCAAACTAGTGCCTGAAGATTATGTGCATGCCTTCTTCAAAAAGCCTATGTATCTGACAGCATATAGTCCCATCATTTTTCCTATACTTGGATCTAATTTCTGGCCCAAGACCAGGACTAGAGACATAGAACCTCCTGTTATGAAGGATAAACCAGGGAAGCAACAGACAAAGAGGAGGGGACCACATCTACTGCTGCAGCTTCACTTTGTTGCTGCACCAACTAGGAGGGCAACTATACAAGAAGGCAGGGCAAGCAACACATCATTTACAGCAACCAGGAGAGATACAACAGCTGCAACAGGCATCTCCAGAGCTCCAGCAAGCAGGGCAAGCAACACATCAGCTGCAGCAACCAGGAGATCTACAACAGCTGTAGCAGGCACCTCAAGAGCTCTAGCAAGCAGGGCAAGCAACACATCAGCATCATCAACCAGGAGAGCTACATTAGCTGCAACAACACCCTTCTTGCCACCAAGGCAGAGAAAGAAACCATCAAGGCTAAAGGATTACTTTTGTGCCTCACGGAACTAATGTGACTATCCTCTGTCAAAACTTGTTGATGATGTGATCTATTTTGGCAACAACTTTAGTGTTTTGATGTTATGGTGGTATTGATGTTATGGTACTGTAATCACTGCCATGTTATGATGTTATGGTACTGGTCATATACAATGCACTGTTATGATGATCCATATGATGGTCTTTATATCATAATTGTTCATATTGTTGATGGTCTTGCTCTCATTTTGTGAAATGAGGGTAAATGATACCCTAGGGTCATTTTGTCTAAACATCGATGAAATGAGGGTAAATGATATCCTATAGTCATTTTGTCAAAACATCAATGAAATGAGGGTAAATGATACCCTAGGGTCATTTTGTCGAAACATCGATGAAATGAGGGTAAATGATACCCTAGGGTCATTTTGTCGAAACATCGCTGAAATGAGGGTAGATTATACCCTAGGGTCATTTTGTCGAAACATCAATGAAATGAGAGTAAATGATACCTAGAGTCATTTTGTACTTGGTTCACAAAACATCATTCATAAAGTAATTGGTTCACGAAACAAATTGTGACCCTAATCTCATGCACCATAAAACAACAAATTGGACTGACATTCATCATTCATAAAGTACTTGGTCCACAGATTTAAAGTAAGGTACTTGGTAGATGATTATCATCTACATTGTCCACAACTCTCTGCTCTTGATCCAAGAGAGCATTCACATCACCATACCAATTTTCATAGTTCTCGTATAGTTTCTTATTCTCTTTTGTCAAGTTTTGAATTAAAAAAGAACTCTCAAGATTCTCATTGGTCCTAGCTGCCTTACTCTCCTCATACATATCCCATAATTTGGCAAATGCCTTCTCCATTGAGTCTGGCCATTCAAAGTCAATCCACTCAACTATTCCACAATTTATGCCTTCCTATTAAACAAACAAAAAACAAAGGAATATGCTAAGTGAGTGGGATCAACAAACTAATAAAAGAGGTCAATGCCAGAAATAGTAAACAATGAGAAGCATGATTATTAAACAATAACCATTGCAAAAATTAGGGAAACAATGACCAATGTCATCAGCTTTTTAGTTTAAGTTAACATAGCTTTAAACAAGAGTGCCCCATTAAACAATGACCAAGTAAACATGCCATTAAAAATGGCATCACTAAATAGCGCATTTAACAATGACTGCCTTTCTCTACTACCCAACACTTAGCACTAAACAACATGATAAACAAAGGCCTAAGCACTGACCCAGGTTAAAGAAATGCAAAGAAAGAGGTAAACAGAGCCGAGGTACACATGTTTAGATTCATATCATACCTTCTCAGCACACCCAAGAAACCTCCTGCCCGTGTTCATCCCTTCAAATACAACGAATCGCTTTGGCGGCTTGCCATGTTCACACAACTTATTCTCATCTGCTTCAATCCCATTGAAATTTGGATCGTGCATGGTAGCAGGAAGCTGCGGGAGCCAACAGAAGCAAACCGAGCTTCAGATCGAGCTGTTCAACAAAATCCCCAATTCACAAACCCTAAACCTAACCCTAGGAACTGACCTTGATGATGCCGTCACAGGAGGAGCAGAGGATCATGGACGAATCCTCGTTGGTGTCGCCGTCATTCCACGACACCATGGCAAGGCGGAACATCGGTCAGCGTCTAACGGATCGAGCGGCGACAGAAGAGAAGAATAGAGGGAGGGCGAAGAGCGAGAGAGTGAGGTCAGATAGAGACCAGCGCAACGATTCGGCTCGGTTTTGACCGAGCCGCAACGATTAACGGCGTCTGTGGCGGACCGTTACGCCACGTCAGCCAAACTCGGCCCCACATGTCACAATCGAACTTAAAACGGACAAACAAAGCGTTCAATGCTTTCTACAAAAAATTAGGCAACTCGGCTGTGTTTTCTGCAATGAATTCACAAACGAGTGTTTCCTGCAAACCTACGCATCAATGTGGTGGTTTTCTGCAATTAACTATGCATATGCATTGACAAAAAAATAGTGCAAACCTTGATGATGAGACTGTGGAGCCCCAATGACGGTAGTGAAAATGCGTGCAAAATCAAGGGCAAAATGCTCCACAAATAATAATAATAAACTGCATTATAGTGGATTAAATGCATTGGTTTCTACTTTTTTTACCCCTCGGATTTGCGGGCTCTGTTCCGCTGCCGCCGATTTCAACGCTTAAAACATGATTTTCTCGACCTTTATCCTTCTTTAAGGGTCGCAATTTTTAAGGGGTCTGCTACAGATGCTCTAATATGGTTCTTGCAGGTACAAAATGTGGAGGTGAGGTTTATACCTCCTCCCACAAGAAATGGCCTCCAAGCAGATGAAGCAACTGCTGCATATAAATCAAGGACAATGAGAAACATGCTATGCTCACGATGTCTACTACACAACCTTCTTCTTGTAGACTCGTGTTGGGACTCCAAGCGCAGAGTTTTGTAGGACAACGACAATTTTCCCTCAAGTGGATGACCTAAGGTTTATCAATCTGTGGGAGGTGTAGGATGAAGATGGTCTCTCTCAAACAACCCTGCAACCAAATAACAAAGAGTCTCTTGTGTCCCCAACAGATCCAATACAATGTTAAATTGTATAGGTGCACTAGTTCGACAAAGAGATGGTGATACAAGTGCAATATGGATGGTAGATATAGGTTTTTATAATCTGAAAATATAAAAACAGCAAGGTAACAAATAGTAAACAACGAGCAAAACGTTGTATAAATGCTTGGAAGGAAGGCTTAGGGTCCATACTTTCACTCGTGCAATTTCTCTCAGCCTTATTGACATAGTTGAATCATATGTAAATACCTCTCGTGTGACAAAGAGTTCACTCCAAAGTCACAAACAACGGAGAACTAATGAAGAAATTATTTCAAGGTACGAAACCACCTCAAAGTTATCTTTTCTGATCAATCTTATGAGCTATCCCTATAAGTGTCATGAACAGCCCTAGAGTTCGTACTAAAATAACACCTTAAGACACACATCAACCAAAGCCCTAATGTCACCTAGATACTCCAATGTCACCACAAGTACCCATGGGCTTGATTATATGATATGCATCACACAATTTCAGATTCATCATGTTCAATCCAACACAAAGAACTTCAAAGAGTGCCCCAAAGTTTCTTCCGGAAAGTCAAGACAAAAATGTGCGCCAACTCCTATGCATAGATTCCGAAGGTCACGGAACCCGCAAGTTGATCACCGAAACATACATCAAGTGGATCAATAGAACATCCCATTGTCACCAAGGATATCCCATCGCAAGACATACATCAAGTGTTCTCAAATCCTTAAAGACTCAATCCAATAACAAAACTTCAAAGGGAAAACTCAATTCATCACAAGAAGATAGAGAGGGGAAAACTCCATACGATTCATCTATATCAATAAAGCTCGCGATACATGAAGATCGTGCCATCTCAAGAACACGAGAAAGAGAGAGAGAGAGATCAAACACATAGCTACTGGTACATACCCTCAGCCCGAGGGTGAACTACTACCTCCTCGTCATGGAGACCGCCGGGATGATCAAGATGGACTCCGGTGATGGTTTCCCCCTCCCGCAAGGTGCCAGAACGGGCTCCCGATTGGTTTTTCGTGGCTCTGGAGGCTTTTGGTGGAAGAACTCCCGATCTAGGTTTCTTTTTGGAGGTTTCTATATTCATAGAAATTTTTGGTGTCGATCTCACGTCAAGGGGGACACGAGGCGTTCCCAAACCTGCTAGGTGCGGCCAGGGGGCTGGCCTCGCCTGGCAGGCTTGTGACCTCCTCATGGCTCTTCTGGCCCAACTCCAATGCTTCGGGGGTCTTGTTTGGTCCAGAAAAAATCATACTAAATTTTCAGCCCATTCTGAGAACTTTTATTTCTGCACAAAAAACGACACCATGGTAGTTCTGCTGAAAACAACGCCAGTCTGGGTTAGTTCTAATAAAATCATACCAAAATCATATAGAATTATTGTAAACATGGCATGAATACTTTATAAATTATAGATACGTTGGAGACGTATCAACATCCCCAAGCTTAATTCCTGCTTGTCCTCGAGTTGGTAAATGATAAAATAAATAATTTATGAAGTGTGAATGCTAGCCTAGTGCATAAATTTGATCAATGATAATTCCAAACACTTTTTCTAGCATCATTATATATCATAAAGAGTAGCTCATCTCATAAACCTTCTGATGATGAAATAACAAGCTATCCACATGTTAAATTATAGAGTAACAAACTATGCTTTGAGTCACGAAACAATTGGAATTCATCTTATTTTTAGGAAGGGTCTATGTAAGAGCTGTGATTTAGCAAATTCCACATACTCAACTATCATATAGTCTTCCATGATTGCTAGCACTCAAAGCATATTTTTAGAGCAAATGGCATCCGTCGAACACAAAGAAAGATAGGGGCTTAAAGTTTCGCCACCCAACTTATTTATCATATAGATAACTGTCAACAATAATAATTCATGATCAAATATATTTGAATGGCCATATATGCTTGGATCTATACCCACCACATGATGCTTGCCAAGAGAAAAAGGCAAAATATAGGAAGTGGTGAAGATCACCATGACTCTTGCATAAATCTAAGTTTTAGAAAGTAAAAGATAGGCCCTTCGCAGAGGGAAGCATTGATTTGCAGAGGTGCTAGAGCTCAAGCTTTTAAAACAGAGATGAATAATAATTTTGGCTAGTACGCTTTCATTGTCACCATAACAACCGAGAAATCTCGATATCTTCCATGCTAGATACATTATTGTCAGCATTGATTTGCAGAGGTGCTAGAGCTCAAGTTTTTACTCCCCCTCCACCAATCAATCACACTCCTCAGCAAGGCGAATCCACAGTATGATCCATACCAACAGCATTCCTGGGGGAGTTTTGTTTAATTATTTGCAATTTTTTTCTTTAGTTCGGGACTGGGAATCCCTATTACCAGCCACTTTCTCGTGAATGATAGTGAATGAACACATATCGTGAGAATAACCCACCTAGCATGGAAGATACTGATAGACCCTAGTCAGTATATGAGCGATTCATGCATACAAACCAGAATATTATTTGAAGGTTTATAGTTTGGCACATGCAAATTTACTTGGAACAGTAGGTAAATACTGCATATAGGAGGTATGGTGGACTCATATGGAACAACTTTGGGTTTAAGGGTGTTTGGATGCACAAGTAGTATTTCTACTTGTTGCGGAAGTTTTGGTTACTATGCTCGTGATGTCTACTACAGAACCTTCTTCTTGTAGACTCGTGTTGGGCCTCCAAGCGTAGCGTTTTGTAGGACAACAACAATTTTCCCTTAAGTGGGTGACCTAAGGTTTATCAATCCGTGGGAGGTGTAGGATGAAGATGGTCTCTCTCAAACAACCCTGCAACCAAATAACAAAGAGTCTCTTGTGTCCCCAACACACCCAATAAAATGGTAAATTGTATAGGTGCACTAGTTCGGCAAAGAGATGGTGATACAAGTGCAATATGGATGGTAGATATAGGTTTTTATAATCTGAAAATATAGAAACAACAAGGTAACAAATAGTAAACAGCGAGCAAAATGTTGTATAAATGCTTGGAAACAAGGCCTAGGGTCCATACTTTCACTAGTGCAATTTCTCTCAACCTTATTGACATAGTTGAATCATATGTACCTCTCGTGCGACAAAGAGTTCACTCCAAAGTCATAAAGAGCGGAGAAATAACAAAGAAATTATTGTAGGGTATGAAACCACCTCAAAGTTATCTTTTTCGATCAATCTTATGAGCTATCCCTATAAGTGTCACGAACAGCCCTAGAGTTTGTACTAAAATAACACCTTAAGACACACACCAACCAAAACCCTAATGTCACCTAGATACTCCAATGTCTCCACAAGTACCCATGGGCTTGATTATATGATATGTGTCACACAATTTCAGATTCATCATGCTCAATCCAACACAAAGAACTTCAAAGAGTGCCCCAAAGTTTCTACCGGAAAGTCAAGACAAAAACGTGTGCCAACACCTATGCATAGATTCCGAAGGTCACAGAACCCGCAAGTTGATCACCAAAACATACATCAAGTGGACCAATAGAACATCCCATTGTCACCACGGATATCCCATCGCAAGAAATACATCAAGTGTTCTCAAATCCTTAAAGACTCAATCCGATAAGAAAACTTCAAAGGGAAAACTCAATTCATCACAAGAAGATCGACAGGGGAAAACTCCATATGATTCATCTATATCAATAAAGTTCGCGGTACATCAAGATCGTGCCATCTCAAGAACACAAGAAAGAGAGAGAGAGAGATCAAACACATAGCTACTGGTACATACCCTCAACCCAAGGGTGAACTACTTCCTCCTCATCATGGAGACTGCCGGGATGATGAAGATGGCCTCCGGTGAAGGTTTCCCCCTCCGGCAGGGTGCCATAACGGGATCCCGATTGGTTTTTCGTGGCTCTGGAGGCTTGCAGCGGCGGAACTCCCGATCTAGGTTTCTTTTCGGAGGTTTCGATATTTATAGGAATTTTTGGCGTTGATCTCATGTCAAGGGGGACACGAGGTGGTGACAAGACTGCTAGGCGCGTCCAGGAGGGGTGGCCACGCCTGGTAGGCTTGTGACCTCCTCGTGGCTCTTTTGGCCCAACTCGAATGCTTCGGGGGTCTCTTTTGGTCCAGAAAAAATCATATTAAATTTTCATCCCATTCCGAGAACTTTTATTTCTGCACAAAAACGACACCATGGTAGTTCTGTTGAAAACAACGTTAGTCCGGGTTAGTTCTAATAAAATCATACCAAAATCATATAGAATTATTGTAAACATGGCATGAATACTTCATAAATTATAGATACGTTGGAGACGTATCAGCTCGCAATTCAGGTATTCAGGTACCTTCTCATCATATCTTGATTGTCTCGTAAGTTATGCTTCTAGAGACTGGGATTGACAACTAGCTTCTCGAAACTATTCATAAACAACACATACTCCCTCCATCCATATATACAAGGCCAAATAAGATTTTCAAGGTTAAGTTTGACCACAGGTTAGAGTAATAATATATGACATGCATATTACACAAAGCATACCATCAAATTTGTGAGAGAATGGAGTTCTCAACGATATTATTTTATACCATACATCTGCAACCTCAAAATATGTATTAGGCCCTATATATGTGGATAGAGTGAGTACATATTTTTTTCATCGGTTCATAATTTGAATTATACTATTGATATTTGAAAAGAACAACCCATGCATGAAGCTAATATATGTGTTGTTTAGCTAAAATTCTAGACTAGATTTTCTTAGTAATTGTGGGTTTGAGGAAAAAGCTTTTCTTAACAAGTGCGATATTACTGTGGAAGCTGAACAAAACTGGATGAAACCCCTAATTGAAGTGGCCATCATTGAATTACTTTTTTTGGGTATCATTGAATTACTTAGTAGCACTAGCACCTTGGTGCCTGGTAAGATGGTGATCGTGGACATGGGCTGCTCCATTGGCCCAAATGTGCTCACACTTGTATCAATTGCCGTCAATGTGGTTCAAGATCAGTGTTTTCATGTCCAACAACCACCAACGGAAGTGTGTTTTCTCCTCAAAGATCTCCCTAGCAATGACTTCAACATGGTGGTCAAGAGCCTATTCATGCTCCATCAAAGCAACGAGCATGTCGTTCTGACTGATATCACACCGGGTCATTTTACGAGCGCATTTATACTAGTAACTCTTTGCATCTTGTTTGTTCTTTGAACAATTTGCATTGCCTCTTCGAACAATCTGATACTACTAGATCGATCAATCCATTACATTACTATTCGATATTGTAAGCAACAAAATGTCTATGCATGCTCCTGAAGATTTGTCCAGGAATCTCATCCCAGCATAGGACATTAACAAATATACTAGGCATCAAATACATCTTACAATGCTTGATGCTTATGCAAAGTAGTTTAGGAAAGATTTTACACTTTTCCTGGAATTGAGAGCCAAAGAATTGGTCCCCAAAAGCGGAATGGTTGTTTCCATGGTAGGGAGGCATTCTGATGTAACTGTCACCAGATTCTCTTACCTTTCAAGAAATATATTTAGATTCTAAGTGTCATGGTCTCGGAGGTATATTTTTTCATATATTATGATATAGCATTTTATCTTCTATAATCATGCGCAAACATTTGACCTCGTGTTTTTATGGTATTATTAATAGGGTGTGATCGACAAAGAAAAGTTCGATTCTTTTTATATGCTGGTGTATGAACCTTGTAGTAAAGAGGCGAGAGAGATTATCCAAGAAGATGGCTCCTTTTCGATTTGGTAGATGCAGGTGCATGACCCTACAACCGATATGCACAATGCTCTTAGCACCCCAAGCAAGTTTGTCAATCTCTTGAGAGCTTTATGTGAGACAATATTAGTTCAACATTTTGGAGATGTTATATGTATGAATTCACAAGTGCCGCGGAGCATCTCTGGAGACTGAAGGGAAACTTGTTAGGCCCTTATGCTATGTTGTATATATCCCTTGCAGAGTCATGATGGTCAGGTCCATTAAGGATACGTCCACATTAAGTTACATCACAGTTGATGAGATTGAGCTGTAAGTTTATTTGAGGCAACAATGTATGGCTATTTCATTATGCAAACTACACCTCATTGTGTGTTGTGAAGGTATTCATGGATGCACGGACTACCATTAATCTCTACTATTAAACAGGATTTGCTCACGTTCACATTCACCTCCATCCGCTCCCCACGCCCCTCCCAACGCCATGTATTAATTCAATCCAATCAAAATTTACCAAAACCTAAACTAAATCATTATTTTTTACCTTTCCTATCCATACTCAAATCAAATTAAATCTTACCTAAACCTAAACTAAATTACAAAAATCTTACCTTTCCCTATCCATACTCAAATCAAATTAAATCTTACCAAAACCATACATAAAGGAAAACTTACCTTCTTTCCCCTACCCATACTCGAACCTACAAATTATGAGGAAGCGATGATGAGACCGGATTCCTAGAAATGGCTAGAGGCCATGAAATCCGAAATATGATCCATGTACGAAAATCAAATATGGACTTTGGTGGAATTACCCAATGACCGAAAGTCACCCTCAACATTTGGGTATTTTGGTTATTTCAGTTCAGGCAGTTTAGTTTGTAGGTAATTAAGGTACTTAAAAATGGGAACCAAAAATTTTTCTGCCAAAAAAATACCCGAAGCAAAATTACCCAAAATTTTGGCTCAGGTAATTTGGGTACCAAAAAACCCCACAATATTCAAGGCACACATCATCTTTTGGTATGAATAATTTGGGTAATATGGGTATTTCAGATAGTATGGGTATTTTAGCTAGTATAGGTAACATGCCACTGTAATAATAGGATGAATAATTTGGGTAGTATGAATAATTTAGGTAATATCAGTATTTTGGGTTTTCTAGACTAAAACCGAAACCCTAACCGAGAACCGAATAGCCAAGAAATGAGAACCAAACCCTAACCTCATACCCGAATTACCAGACAATTTGGGTAATTCGGTTCGGTTCGGGTTTGGGTAATGGGTTAGGGTACCCGAAAGCCCAGGGTGAACCGAAAGGGCATCAAGAACAAATGATTTTAAGAAGAAGACATAAGTTGATGGTAATTTCACCGTCTGTAAAACTCGACTTGTTGCAAAAGTTTTTCGACAAGTTCAATGGGTAGACTACAATGAGACGTGCTCACCTGTAGTGATGCTAAAGTTTTTTAGGATTATGTTAGCAATTGTTACATTTTTCGATTATGAAATATGACAGATTGATGTTAAAACTATGCTTCTTAATGGTTATATTAAGGAAGAGTTGTATATGATGCAACCCAAAGGTTTTATCGATCCTAAGGATGCTAAAAGCGTATGCAAGCTCCAGCGATCCATGAATGACGCAAGCATACCGGAGTTGGAATCTTCGCATTGATGAGGTGATCAAAGCTTTTGGAGTAATCCAAACTTATGGAGAGTCTTGTAT
This sequence comes from Hordeum marinum, assembly GCA_022496015.1. Taxonomy (NCBI): domain Eukaryota; kingdom Viridiplantae; phylum Streptophyta; class Magnoliopsida; order Poales; family Poaceae; genus Hordeum; species Hordeum marinum. Next base: position 468,737,207 of record CM039674.1, on the reverse strand, counting down.
TTACAAGAAAGTGAGTGGGAGCTCTGTAGCATTTCTAATGTTGTATGTGGATGACATATTATTGATGGGAAATGATGCTGAATTTCTAGAAAGCATAAAGGGACATTTGGACAAGATTTTTTCGATGAAAGACCTCATTGAAGCAGCTGACATATTGGGCATCAAGATCTATAGAGATAGATCAAAAGGCCCGATAGGACTTTCACAAAGCACATAGCTTGACAAAGTTTTGAAGATGTCCAAAATGGAACAATAAAAGAAGGGGTTCTTGCCCGTGTTGCAAGGTATGAAGTTGAGTAGTATGCATTACCCAGCTACGACGAAAGAAAAAGAAAATATGAAAGTCGTCCCCTATTCCTCAGCCATAGAATCTATCATGTATGTCATGTTGTGTACCAGACCTAATGTGTGTCTTGCCATTGTCATGGCTGATAGGTATCAGAGTAATCCAGGAGTGGAACACTGATCAATGGTCAAAAAAATCCTTAAGTACCTTAAGATGACTAAGGAAATGTTAGTTGTTTATGGAGGTGATGAAGAGCTCGTCATAAAGGGTTACATCGATGCTAGCTTCGACACTCATCCACATGAATCGAAGTCTCAAATTGGATACATATTTATTTTAAATGGTGAAGCAGTCAGCTGGAGTAGCTCCAAGAAAAGTGTTGTATCAACATCAACATGTGAAGCGGAATATATAACTGCGTCGGAAGAGGCGGAAGAAGGAGTTCATGTCCGATCTAGGTGTGGTTCCTAGTGCATCGGATCCCATGACCATCTATTGTGATAACACTTGTGCCATTACCATTGCCATTGCCATTGCCAAGGAGCCTAGGTTTCACAAGAAAACCAAACATATCAAACGCCGCTTCAACTCTATCTGTGACTACGCCAAGGAAGGAGAAATTTAGATTTTCAAAGTTCATAAGGATTTGAATGTTGCATACCCATTGAATAAACCTTTTCCACGAGCAAAACTTGATCAACACCAGGACTCCATGGGTGTTAGATTCGTAACTATGTAAACCAGATTATTGATTCTAGTGCAAGTGGGAGACAGTTGGAAATATGCCCCAGAGACAATAATAAAGTTGTTATTATCATATTTCCTTGTTCTTGAGAGGTGTTTATTCTGCATGCTATAACTGTATTAACCAGAAGCTCAAATTCATGTGTTAAGGCACAAACAAACACCATGTCCCTAGTGAGCCTCTACTCGACTAGATCATTAATTAAGTATTTTTAAGGTTTCCTATCCATAGACATGAGTTGCCATTTAATAATGGGAGCACATGATTAGGAGAATGATGTGATACTGGCAGCGATGGCGGCGCCCTTCTCTCCTAAATACGGAGGGGAGAAGAGTGCACTGTGGTGACGACTTCATGGCCGGTTATGGAGTGGTGGCAACGGTTCAAGGGTGGCACGACTTGTAGCCGTCGCCTGAAGCCGGAGCAGTATTTTCGTGGCGGGCGGTGTGCAACATCAGCACTAATCTCTGGCCGGGCAGTGGTGGGTCGGATCTTGGCCTAAGGGCTCGATCTGGGTTGCCCCTGCCATGGATGGTTTGTGGTCATGTGTTGCAGCTGCCTTATCTGATGCTACTTCGACCGACAGTGAGAGGACCTACTGGTGTGATTGGATTAAGGTGGCGGTCCTAGGTTTCTTCTTGCACCAAGATGAAGATCTGCCTGGTGCCTGTTCTTCCCGATCTAGACGGAGTGGCGGGCTTCGGAAGGCTCCGCCGGTGAACTCCCATGGGCATGTTATGCGTGGAGATTGTTGAATCGTGTGGGATTCTATCATGCCCATTGGTTCTCCATTAAAGAGCGAGTGGATGGAAGCTCTGCTATTTGTTGCCATCATGAGATATGGTTAGCTCCATGGTGAAGTCAGAGGTGGATAATGTCATGGAAGCCGAGATTGAAGGACTAGTAATGGTGATTGGAGCTTACAATTTTGTGGAACTTTCTTCGAGTTTTGCGTTTCGTAGCACCGATATGTAAGTGGGGCGACAACACAGGGGAAGTTCAAAGTTTTGCTTTTTGGGGTGAAAATCCAAGGTCTAGCCTTAATTGGTTGTGCCTGGCAATGGCCTTGTTGAAGGCATTTCTTTGAGAGCGAGGATTATCTCTGGGGTGAAAACCCAAGATCTACATGATGGTGCTGGTGCAATGTTTCCTTCTTGAAGGTGTTGCTTTTGGAGAACTTGGACATCAGGTGTTGTCTTGGTGGTAGTTGTGCTGCTGTTGCAAGGCCCAGAACTCTGTAGCGGCACTTTTTTTTATCTCTTTTTTGGTTGTGTGCATCCGTCATGCCATTAGGACATTGCATTGTTGCAGAGGCTGGATGTAATTGGTATCTTCGCTATATTAATATATACTCTTTATCCAAAAATCAAAAGCTTAGCATTAGATCATGCCACTTAGTTTTATTTGCTACATCTTGCTTAATGTCAAGTGTGTGTTCCTTAGAGACCATGAGATTATTCCACTCTCTAATAGTAGAGGGATACTTTGTGTGTATCCACTAGTAGAAACAGGGCTTTCGTTCTACCCGAACTGGAGCAATAGTCCCGGTCGAGTTACGAACCGATACTAATGCTCACATTAGTCCTGGTTTGAGCGGCTAGGACGTCGGATGGGCCTCGACATGTATCATGCCCGGTTATAATGGGACCTTTAGTCTCGGTTGCAGACTTGAACCGGGACTAAAGGGGATGCGGTAGGCTGGGGCCCTTGCAAGCCCGTTTTAGTCCCGTCTGGTGTCTCCAACCGGGACTAAAGGTCTGTCTTCAGTCCTAGTTTTATATCCTATCCGGGACTAAAGATTTGACTATATACACCTTGCCCCTGCCCTCTCCCCTGTTTTTTCCTTATAGAAGGTGGGGTGTGTGTGCTAGTTTGGTTTCCATTCCTTTGCACAAGAGGTGCTCGATGAAATGCCTGAGAGCATTATCAAGGTTAGCAACTCTATCCTTTCATCTATCATTGATACAATGCACGTGTTGATAACTTGATATGCACTAACTGGGTCTAATCAGGAGTAAAGGTTTCCTTCATATATGTCATCGTGCCCAAGCCACACAGTCCATTCTTCTCCTCTATTCTTCCTCCAAGCTCGACCTCCAAGCTCCATTTCCCCCAAGATTTGTCTAGATTTGGCGGTGCACCAACTGTCCAAGTGGTCTAAAAGGTTAGCAACTTCATCCTTTCATCCTGTTAATTAGGTATCTCAATTTTGTGGTTAGCGGTACTATTAGTGAGTTAGTGTGTTAATTATCTAGTGTAGTTATCTCAATTTTGTGTGCTCAAATTAACTTCTTAGTTTGCATATATGTAGGTGTGGTTTAGGGTGCCAACCCGTCCCCGTCCCCGTCCTCACCGCCGTCGATCACCACCGTCGATCTCGTCGCCGAAACCATCATTGTGAGCCTCTTGTTCTTATCTTTTTTTTAATCTTACTTGTATGATTTAGATAGTTACTTGTGTATATAATTTCTTACATGTATTATTGTTTGTTATTATATAGTTCCATGTATTTGATATCCGTCCCTGTTGGCTCTCGTCCGGTCTATGAATCGGATGTGGTATATTATCTTTTATAACTATTTGTTTCATTTAGTGTTTATGACAATTATGCCGACCAACCTGACATAGATATGTTTATGTATGTAGGAGGTATGTGAACCGGAAATTCCAACCGACCCTCTTGTCGAGAGGTTAAATTTAGTTGAAAAATAATACAATTATTTGGAAGAAAAATTGAAAAGAACTCAAGAAGAGAAGATGAAATTGGAGTTGCATGTTGCTGATGTCGTCGATCTGCACAAGATCTAGAGGGATGCAATGCACTTGAAGATTAGAAAGATTAGCAAATATGCCATTATTAAGGAATCTTGGTATCATTATGCCGTTGGATCAATTTTTAGCTTAGTTGCGATTTTGATCGCATTTGTTGTTGCATTTAAATGTTTTACATAGTTGTATGTTAGTTTCAATGTATGTTTTAGATGCTCTAGATAGTTGGATGTTGTTTTATGAGAACTATGTATGAACTTTATGTATTTATTTTCGTAGTAATAACATTTGATCACTGATGTACTTTGGTTTTAATGTGATGAACTTGTATTAATTTGGTCATTTCTCTATTCATGATGTTCTGTAATGGTTTGTTCCTGTAATACCAAGGTGATGTGGTATGCTCCTATTTTTGAAATGTCTGTTCCAGAACAAAGAGCATGTAAAGATGTTGCGATGGAACAAAGAATACCGTAAGAAAGGTGCGATGTTGAGAGTATCCGTTGATGATAGAGTTCACGGACTTTGCAGATGACGCAAGGAACTTATGGTTTGCAGATGGCATGATGTTGCGATGGCATAGAGAAGGTTGTGTACCCGGGACATCGTCAATTTTTTCCGATCAGGCATCTCTTGAGAAATAAAGGCAAGCGTTTCAAAGGTGAGGCAGATCACCGGAAGAAGCCTGGCCACCATACTAGTTATGATATATTTGATATGGTCAAGGATTTAAAAGTAACCTTTGGAAAGGGTCCTGATGGTCAATCTGTTCCGAATGACGCTAACGGACACACCCCCATGTGGGAGAAGAAATATAAATTTTGGTAGCTACCCTATATCTAGAAGTCTTATGGTTTGATGAAATTACTCCCTTCATAGTGAAGACTGACCCTAGCATCCTTTTAAATGATGAAGATTCCCCATGGTTACGGTGCAATAATAAGCAAGGGATATACGCGAAGAAAAAGTCTTATACCCCAACATCCCACTCTGGAATGTTAGGATATACATGTGTTTTGGGTGTTCCTAGGGGTTAACCTAATTAAGAATGATCTATGAACTTCACTTATATATTTTAGAGTATGAATATAATGATCATCATAATTTGGCTTGGAAGAGTATCATTGAAATATCATGCCTAGCTAAAAAGGCATTAAAGAAAAGCGCTTGTTGGGAGACAACCCAACACTTTTACTTTCTGTTTTGATGTGTTAACATGATTAAGTTACTGTAGTAATCATTTTTTTGTGCCTTCCATTTCAACAAAGTGCCAAGTAAAGCCTTTGGGATAGTATGGATACTTGCTTGTTTGATTCTGTGCAAAAACAAAAAGTTTTGCGTCCAGTATTTGAATTGTCTGATTTTACTAGAGAGTCAAAAAATTCTGAAATTTTTAGACAACATTTCTATGCAAATTCTGTGATATTTCCTAATGTTTAAGAATTTTTAGAGTTAGGTAAGTATGGTGATCATTCAGATATTTACAGACTGTTCTATTTTTGACAGATTCTGTTTTGCATGCATAGTTTGCTTGTTTCAAGTGTTCCTATAGCTTATATTGAGTAATATAAATTATGGGAATAATATAATACAGTAGGTATCATGGGGGAACAATTATGAATCTTGTCTTGATAGTACCTAAGTGAATGATTTATCTTTATTACACTAACCCTTCTCACGAAGTTCCGTTAAGTTTTGTGTGAGTGAAGTTTTCAAGTTTTGGGTGAGATACCGATATGAGGGGAATAAAGAGTGACAAGAACCCAAGCTTGGGGATTCCAAGGCACCCCCAAGGTAATATTAAAGGAGCACTCAAGCGTCTAAGCTTGGGGATGCCCCGGAAGGCATCCCCTCTTTCGTCTTCAACACTATCGGTATATCTTACTTGGAGCTATATTTTTATTTGTCACATAATATGAGTTTTGCTTGGAGAGTCATTTTATTTTTTGTTCTCTGTTAGGTGTTCTTTATAATCTTGTTTTTCAATAAAAGGTTCCAAGAATTGCCTTAGGATGCTTGCATTGCATGTTTTATGTGTTCTGTGTAAAAAACAGAAACTTTTGCTGTAGTGTTTGAATTGTCATATTTTACTGGAACATAGAAAGTTTCTGAAATTTGTACACAGTATTTTCATACAAATACCTTAGAATGTCCTAAATGTTTATAATTGTTAGAGGTCTAGAGGTACACTAGTTTAATGAATTACTACAAACTGTTCTGTTTGGACAGATTGCTGTCATAGTTTTGCTATCTACTTATCCTATAGTTTCCATAGCCTATATTGGTAGATATAAATGGTGGATGATAGTATACAGAACGTAATGTTTGAAAATTATTGTGCAACTTGTCTTGGCAGTACAAGAAGTGTTGATTTGTTCTTATGTGTACTAACCTATCTCACGAGTTCTTTTTGAGTTTTGTGTGGATGAAGTTTTTGAGAATAGGTGAAACCGGGATATGAGAGGATTGAACAAGATACAAAAGCTAAAGCTTGGGGATGCCCAAGGCACCCCAAGAAAATATTTCAAGAACTCCCAAATATCAAAGCTTGGGGATGCTATGCATCCTACCTCTCTTCATCAACAATTATCAGTTAGCCTATGTTGAGCCTAAATTTTTATTCGTTCACCTGATCCATGCTATTCTTGGAGTGAAATCTTTATTTTGTTTGTTGTTTCAATAAAATCATTGGATCTGAAATTTTGAATAAGAGAGAGTCCTGATACGTCTCCAACGTATCTATAATTTTTTATTGTTCCATGATATTATATTATCTGTTTTGGATGTTTTATATGCGTTAATATGCTATTTTATATTAGTTTTGGGACTAACCTATTAATCTAGAGCCTAGTGCCAGTTTCTGTTTTTCCATGTTTTGAGTGTTGCAGATAAGGAATATTAAACGTATTCCAAATGGAATAAAACCCCCGAAATGATTTTTTATGGAATAAAAGGAAGCCGCGAGACTTGAGAACCAAAGCAGAGGAGCTGTCACGGGGCCACAAGCCCGCTTGCCGTGGCCAGGGGGTACCCCGTGCCGGCAAGGCTTGTGGGCCCTTGGAAACTCCCCTAAGCCTAATCTTCGGCCTATAAATTCCCAAATATACCATCATTATCAGAACGAGCCATGAAAACACTTTTCCGCCGCTAGAAGCCTCCGTTCCCAAGAGATCCAATCTTGGAGCCTTTTCCGACAATCTACCGGAGGGGATTCGATCACAGAGGGCATCTACATCAACTCTATTGCCCCTCCGATGATGCGTGAGTAGTTCACCACAGACCTACGGGGTGCCATCAGGGGAATCATTGTCGCGGTGATCGTCTTCATCAACATCACCTTCTTCATCACCATCCTCATCTTCTTTTAGTGGTCCACGCTCCCGTACCCCGTTGTAATCGCCTACTTGAACATGGGGCTTTATGCTACATATTATGATCCAATGATGTGTTACCATCCTATGATGTTTTGAGTAGATCACTTTTGTCCTTTGGGTTGATTGATGATATAGATTGGTTTGAGTGCATGTTTTATTATTGGTGCTATCCTATGGTGCCCTCCGTGTCGTGCAAGCGTGAGGGATCCTCGCTGTAGGGTGCTACAATATGTTTATGACTCGCTTATGGTGGGTGGTGTGAGTGATAGAAACACATACTCGAGTAAGTAGGTTGTTTGCGTATGGGAATAAAGAGGACTTGGTAACCTATAATGCTATGGATTGGGTTTTACCTTAATGATCTTTAGTAGTTGCGGATGCTTGCTAGAGTTCCAATCATAAGTGCATATCATCCAAGTAGATAAAGTATGTTAGCTTATGCCTCTCCCTCATATAAAATTGCAATAATGATTTCCGATCTTGTTAACAAACTCCTAGGATAGTTCCGCACAGCGACCCATCATTATTCCACACTCGCTATTTGTAATATATTGTAATATTATGATAACAGCATCTATATTTATATTTTAGTTCTCTAATATCATGCCAAGCTATCCTCTTCATACCCACAATGTAGTCTCATTTCTGATTTCTAGTTGGAAGCAAATCTTTGGTGTACGTAGAGTCGTATCGGTGGCAGATAGGACTTGAGAGGATACTGATCTTACCTTCAGCTCCTTGTGGGTTTGACACTTCATACTTATCACTTCCACCTTTGGAAATTGCTACAATGATTCCTTGCACTTGGGGATTATCACTCCCTCCCTACTATATATACTAGAGGATTTAGAGGAGAGAGCTAACCCTAATTGCCACATGCTCCCTCTACTTCCTCTAGATCGTTTTCTCATTTAGTCTAGTTTTGGCGGTGCTTAGGTGAAGCCCTATCGGAATAGTTCCACCACCACCGCCGCCAGGCCGTCTCGCTGCTGGGGAACTCATCTACCTCTCCGCCCCCTCTTGCTAGATCAAGAAGGCAGAGATCGTCATCGAGCTGTACGTGTGCTGAACGAGGAGGTGCCGTCCGCTCGATGCTAGATCGGCAGGACCATGATCAGGATCGCGAAACGATTCTTGATTTGATCGCGGGATGGATCATGATGGGATCACAGAACAGATCGTGATTGGATCGCGAGATGGATCGTGATGGGATCGCGGGACGCTTGGCGATTTGGATCGCGAAGACGTTTGACTGCATCAAACGCGTTTCTTAACGCTTCCCGCTTAGCATCATACAAGGGTATGTAGATCCACTCTCCCTCTCGTTGATGCTCATCACCATGGATAGATATTGCATGTGCATAGGAAAATTTTTGTTTCCCATGAAACGTTCCCCAACACAAGGTTGCCAGGCCTAAGTGGGAGGAAGCTGATAATGACCTGATTGTTAAAGGGATGGATCCAGAGACATTATACTAGGATGAACGGGCAAAGACTTGGTTCTTCAGGAATGGGGGGAAGTTGAACCCAGAAATAGGGAAGTGTATTTTTACAAAAGCACAACTTGCAACATCCCTCGAAGCCCTTAAAGCTACAATAAAGGACGTGCATGACAAGAAGTTCTTTCCCGACAAACAAAATGACGAATTGACACGCGCCCTCGGGAACAATGAACCCAATCACTAGTAGAAAAAAGGACTTTGATCCAGGCCAGTTCAAAGCATTAGTCCCGGTTCTGTTACGAACCTGGACCAATGGGCGCATCAGTCCCAGTTTGAGTGGCTAGGGCGCCGGCCGGGCCTCGGCAGGAACCAGTCCCGGTTCGTCTGACATGTTTAGTCCTGATTCTAGACACGAACCGGGACTAAAGGGCCTCGCTCCAGGCCCAACCACTTTAGTCCCGGTTGATGGCTAGAACCGGGACTAAAGAGATGCCTATATATATGCTTGCCCCTGGCCTCACTCCTTTGTTTTTTGGCCAACCGGCGCGTGGGAGGTGTGTGCTGCTCTGCTCTCACCTCTTATGCACATGAAGTGTTCGATGAAATGCCAGAGCCACCCTTAAGCTTTCTCCTCTCCAATCTCGACCTCGAAGCTCCATTTTCCCCAAGATTTTTCTAGGTTTGGTGGTCTGTCACCTCCCATCCCCGTCCTCATCGTCGTTAATCTCCCCCGCCGATCTCGTCGCCGGCACCACCGTGGTGAGCCGCTTGTTCTTATCTTATTTCTAAAAGAAAAAAGTTCTTACTTGTATGATTTACATAGATACTTGTATAAATTTGTTACTTTTATTATTGTTTGTTATTATATAGGTCCATGGTCTATGATTTGGATGTGGTATATTATCTTTTATAACTATTTGTTTCATTTAGTGTTTATGACAATTAAGCCGATCAACGTGACATAGATGTGTTTATCTAGATGTTATGTGGACCGAAAATTCCAACCGACCCTCTTGTCGAGAGGTTAAATTTAGTTGAAAAAGAAAATGAGAATTTGAAAGAAAAATTGAAAAGAATTGAGGAGGAGAAGATGAAATTGGAGTTGCATGCGGCCGATGTCGTCGATGACCACAAGATCAAGATGGATGCAATGCGCTTGAAGATTAGAAACATAAGAAAATATGCCATTGATAATGAGGCTTGGTATCATTATGTTGTTGCATCATTTGTTACCTTAGTTGATCGCATTTGTTGTTGTATTTAAATGTTTTACATCGTTGTATGTTACTTTCAATTTATGTTTTAATTAGATGCTCAAGAGAGGTGTATGTTGTTCTATGAGAACTATGTATGAACTTGATGTATTTATTTTTTCAGTAATAACATTTGATCACTACTGTATGTTGGTTTTAATGTGATGATGAATTGGTATTAATTTGGTCACTTCTCTATTCATGACATTCTATAATGGTTTTTGATACATTAGCACATGCTATGTGGGTGAAATTCTGATACCATGGTGACTTTCAACCATTTCAGAGTTCATTTGTAGTACTTTTCAATTCAGGGTCATTTTAGCTCAAAATAAATGATGGAATGCATGAAATTTAGCAAATGAAGTTAGAAAAGGGTTGACAAGTGATGATGTGGCTTTGAATGGTGCATATTGAATGCAGAAGAAGTCTTGAGTTAAAATATGTTTAAAAAATGAAATCACTTTGTAATAGACGAGTTTTCGTCTAAAACCCTAATACTTCGGATGAGATTGTCTAGTTTGTACATGACATGCATCGAGCTTTTCCCGTAACCCTCTCAACGTTTTAGCACATGCTATGTGGGTGAAATTATGATACCATGCCAACTTTCAACCATTTCAGAGTTCATTTGTAGTACTTTTCAATTCAGGGTCATTTTAGCTCAAAATAAATCATGAAATGCATGGAAAATAGCAAATGAAGTTAGGAAAGGGTTGAATGGTGCATATTGAATGCAGAAAAACTCTTGATTTAAAATATGTTTAAAAAATGAAACCCCTTTGTAATAGACGAGTTTTCATCAAAAACTCTAATATATACTTCGAAAGAGATTGTCCAGTTTGTACACGAAGTGCATCCAGTTTTTCCCGTAACCCTCTCAGCTTTTTAGCACATGCTATGTGGGTGAAATTATGATACCATGCCAACTTTCAACCATTTCAGAGTTCATTTGTAGTGATTTTCAATTACATAATAGCACAAAGAATGAACTAAAAAGAATCAATTAAATATAATATTCTTCATTAGCAAAAAGAATCAAAATAATATAAACTAAAATTATCAAAGTAATTATTTGTTAAAAAATTTAATAGTAAAAAGAATTTTCATAAAGTATATTTTGTTACAAGCATTAATAGAAACTAAAAAGATCTTATAAAACTCTAATAACAAAAGGAATCAACTAACAAGAATTAAGAAGAACTAAAAATTATGAAACTAAAATTATATAAAATATATGCAACTAAAATTATATAAGTAAAAATAACATATGCAAAAAATAACATTAAAATTTTAAAAACATAATATATGCAAAAAGGCCCGCCTACTAGGCACCATGACCTACATACGACTTGAAACCCTAGAAATTGGCGAGGATGCAGGCCCGTAGTGCTAGAAGGCCCAACAGGACGTTGGATAGGCATGTACTTCCTGCATTAGAGAGGAGCTCGAGAGGGTAGCGGCAGCTGCGCTTATAAACCACTCCGAGCCCCTCTCGACTAGCGAGGTGAGACTAAACTTGTTGATGCGGGAAGCACAACCCTTTGGTCCCGGTTCGTTGTACCAACCGGGGCTAATGCCCCCCTTTAGTCCTCGTTGGTTCCAGCAACCAGGACTAAAGGTCTCGGCTTCCCACCCTTTAGGCTGCTGAAAATTGACCTTTAGTCCCGGTTTGTGGCTCCAACCGGGATGAAAGGGGGGGGGTCTTTAGTCCCGGTTGGAGCCACCAACCAGGACTAAGGGGGGGGGGGGCTATATAAGCGGAACCTAGAGAATTTTCCAATCCATCTGTAGTTTCTTCTCTCCTCTCCCCCGATGATGCCGATGACGACCTCGACGCAGCCAGGCTACCGGATTTTGCCCCCGACGCCCTGCGCCCTTGCCCATCGCCGACGCCCTCACCGCGCCTTGTCCCTCTGCCCCGACATCGCCGCTCCCCGTGCCCCTGCCCTACCCAGACGCTGTTGTGCCCCTGCCCTGACACCGCCGCACGCTCCACAGATAGTACTGCCTCGATCCCTCTCCTCCCTCCTTCCTCTCTATTACACCCCTTCTTCCCTGTTCCAGCCATGACCATGGATCTCGGGGTTGCTACAGTTCTTGTGTTCTTGTTGATATACCATACATGTTACTTGTTTGATAATGAGATGAGATGTATGAAATACGCTCTGTTTTTTTAGACATGCTTTGTTTTTTAGATGAGATGAGATGAGAAGTATGAGATGAGATGTAGGAGATGATGAGTTAAATTTGCTCTGTTGTTTTAGATGAATAGATAGATGGGTGAAATGTAATAACTCAATGATATAAATATAGATATAGATGTTAAAATGAGATTAAAGTGAACTTTTTTTAGGTTTTTTAGATAGAGAAACAAATGTCAATTTTTGCAAATGTGGAGGTAGTATTTTTGTCCAATGAAAATGTGAAGCAAGTATTTTTTTTTGAAATGAAAATGTGAAGGTAGTATTTTTTTAAATGAAAATTTGAAGCAAGTCTTTTTGTTAAATGAAAATGTGAAGCAAGTCTTTTTTTTGAAATGAACATGTAAAGCTATTTTTTTTAAATGAAAATGTGAAGCTCCCATTCCTATCGTTGATATATACTTGATGACAAAAATGTTAAGGTAGTATTTTTGTTAAATGAAAATGTGAAGCAAGTCTTTTTTTGAAATGAAAATGTGAAGGTGGTATTTTTGTTAAATGAAAATGTGAAGCTACTTTTTTTAAATGAGAATGTGAAGCTCCCATTCCTATAGTAGATATATACTCGATGACAAAAATGTTACTAAAATGGTTTGACTACTATGTAACTTGTGAACTGAATGTTATAAAAGTTGTGAACTGAATGTTGTGATTAAGTCTATGTTTGCCACTAATCCATCTCTCATGGTTGTATATTGCCATGTTGTAATATTTGTAGAAACTATGGACAGAGACTTAGAAAAAGAAGAGTTATTGGGGCATATAATCCTCGACGGTGATATCACCTTGTCGTTTCTCAACTTCACCGATGGTTGGGAAAGAGAGGATGACGGCTCCGGTGAGGAGGAAGGAGATCATGACGGCTCCGGTGATCGAATGAAGGAGGAAGGAGATCATGACGACTCGTGTGATCGAATGGAGAAGGGAGCCTTAACTTCTTCAAAGTCTGGCGAGGTATATATATATATTAATCCTCTGCTGACTAGATGCATTAATTTTTTGTATGTACATATATTAATGCTTCTTTCTTCTTTTAATTAGCCATCCAGATCGAGCAAAACTTCGGTAAGGAGATGAGGCCCAAAGATAAGGTTGGACCTGGATGAAAGGTTCACGATCGAAGAAGTCTCTCCAAAAGGCCAACCGATTTCTCCCAAGCGGACCAAGGACAGATTTATATATCATTGCGGAGTTATTGTTAGGGACAGCGTCCCGATCAACATCAAAGAATTGAATAAGAAGAAGGACCCTGAAGTTCCTTATGTCCATGATAGATTGAAAGATGATCTTTAGAACTGGCTGATGAGAAATTTCAGCCTACCACCAGAGGAGGATCCGAATAACCCAGTTATACAGCGAAAGGTCAAGGTATTTTCTCTTAAGAAGAGTCAAACCTATTCAAGGACTAGAAGAAAGTATTGAACAAAAAGTTTGTCGAGAAAGACAAGACTCCAGAATTCAATGGTCAATACTTGAAGATGAGAGATCACTGGCCCACATCTGTGACCTACAAGAAATCGGAGAAGGCTAAGAACAGGTCACTCACAAATAAGAAAAATGCTGCAAGAGTATCACCATGGGACGGGGTCAGGTGGCTACAGTAAATCCCATCCTACATGGGACAAAGTTGAGCAAGTACTTGCTAAAGATGTCCAACCAACGACATTGCACTGGCTAGATCAGGAAAGGACTTGGTTCTTCGGGCTTGGGGGAACTTTGGACCCAGAAACAGGGAAGTGTGTCTGGACGAAGTCTCAACTTGAAACACCCGTCAAAAAGCTTGAGGAAGCAATCAAGAAATCGCAGGAAGGGACGTTCGTTCTCGACAGAGAGAAGAACGAGCTGTCATTGGGCCTCGGGAATCCTGAACACCTGGATGAACACGAGGGAGATCAGGCTCCATTATGTGGAAGGTTGGGTTTGCCGACAACACTGGTTATAGAAGCTGACAGAGAAATAGGAAAGAGGAAGCAAGCGAAACGCAGAAGATGAATGAAATATTAGTGAAACTAGAGGCACTTGAGAGATAGTGAGGTACCGGCCAACCATCTAAGTAGCACGAAAATCCTTCATTGGAGACTACCCATGATGCTACCCCACCATCTCAACAGAGAAGTCGTGTGGCTTCCATGGAGCTCGTTCATCCTGATAACATGGATCCTCGCTACCCCATGGTTGGTATCATGAATAATGAACATTGTGTGCTAATGGGGAAATGCCATAACTTGACCTTGAAGGCGGCGGTCGGCTATGACTTACCTACTCGACCTGATGCAAATTTCCATTTCACTCCGGTTCTAGATGGCTTTGCTATTCTCGGGTTGGATGAAATAATGGAAGGATTTGAGGGGCTAGAGCTTGAGTACGCTACAAGTGAAGGGGAGATTCTTCTTCGATATGCCTTAAGGACTACCTGTCTATGGAGAAAGGAACACATAGTGCTTCCATACTGGACTCCCGCATCAGCAGACTCAACCAGAGGAGGCCCTTGTGCGTGAGTTGTCTCCAGTGCGTCAACCATCTCTGATGCATCAGTCGTCTCTGCTGCTTGAATTGTCTCCAGCGCGTCAGCCGTCTGCGCCGCCTCAGCGGACTCCGACAGAGTAGGCCCCTCAGCAGAATCCTCCTGTGCCTCAACTGTCTCCGCCGCGTCATCAGACTCCGTCTCCTCCCCCGCCTCATCAATATAGGAAGAGAGTTGCCTCCGCTCCGGCGGCTAGATACAATCAAAAACAGAGAAATTTATAGCAGCCCCAAGCCTTAAGGTTCCTCCCAAGTTACCATACACATTGAATGACGAGGAAACCAATAAGATCATGGATGCCGAAGTGAAACGTCAGCTTGCACCAAAACATCCACCTCCAAAGGAGAGAGTAGATCCGGTGAAAGAGAAGCGAACTCTGGATGCCACTACAAGAAATATGTCAACTTGTGACCTTCTGGCGGTGACCCTAGAAGAAATGGTCGTAAATCTATGACAATTTGAGACCAATTGGTCGTAAGCTGTTCGCGGGGCTCCAAAAGGCAAACCATAACGACAAATTTGGTTAGAAAGGTCGTAATTTCCTTACACGAAATGGTCATAAATCAAACAGCAGTGGTCCGCTGCCTTATTTCTAGCTGATCACGACCAATATAGATGGTCATAGCCTTGTAAATTGTGGTGGATTGCTATGACTTGGCGCCACCTCATCAGTTTTGCGTATGTGTCATGTCCATTTGTCAATTTTTTCCCTAGGTTGTGAAACAACCTATATTTCTATTATTCCCCAAGTTCCCAAAATATTCTCATAAATTCTTTGGATCATATATTTGTCAAATATATCAAAAACCTACCTTGCGTAGTTCAAAATAATTCAACAATATTCATTTTCCTATTATGTTTAGAAAATCACTTTGTGAAGGAAGTGCTATTTATATATTCTTTATTTCCCTCAAAACATTTGAGCACTCTTTACTATCCAAATCATTGCCTCATGAAAAAATTCAGCTCCATTTGCCTAGTAAATATTCCTTAGAAAATTTCCAAAGTTTTTGTCCAGCTTGAAGCTTTGTGAAGGAAGTACTAGCTATGCATATCCTAATGAGTTGAATTTTTGCCACATCTTCTATATGCCCATATCATAGCTTTCCACAAAAGTTTATCCCCATCTACAAATCCATGAGAACTCACCATCCAATCTTTGTTTCTGGTAATAATTTCAATTTGTGAAGCAACTATATTTTATATTGCTTTATAGTTCCTGAAAATATACCAGGACATGACCCTGCCAATAGAACCTCCCTCCACCAAATTTGAGCTCATTTAATTTAACCATTTCCCCTCAATATTTTTCCCAAATTTCAGTTCAATGGAGAGCATTGTGAAGGAAGTACCATTTTTATATATCCAAATGGCCTGAAATTTCTATAGTGCCTTCATATGCCCAAATTATCACCCTCCTCCATGTTGTAGCTCAATCAAATCATCTATATGAATCCACGTTCAATTTCTATTTTATGTCCAGATTGGCACTTTGCAAAGAAAGTGCTATCTAGACCCCTCCTATTACCCTAAAACTTTTTGGGCACTCTTCCATACCCAAATCATTGCCACGTGATAATATTCAGCTCCATTTTTCTAATAAATCTTCCTCAGCAAATTTCCAAAGTTTCTATCTAGAGAGAAGCTTTGTGAAGTAAGTACTAGCCATGCTTATCCAAATGATCTTATATTTTTCCAAATCTTCCATATGCTCAAATAATCACTCTCTACAAAATTTGAGCTCTATCAAACAAACCATGCGATCTCATCATCCAATCTTTTATTCTTCTCATATTTTCAGTTTGTGAAGCAACTATATTATATATTGCTTCATATTCTCTGAAAAATTACCACGTCAGGACCAGACATATGTAACTTACCTACACCAAATTTGAACTCATTTCATTTAACCAATTTGTTTCACTAATTTTCCCAAGTTTTTGTCTAGAGAAGAGCATTGTGAAGGAAGTACCACTTTGGCATGTCCAAATGGTATCAATTTTCTACATTGCTTTCCTATGCCCAAATAACCATCCTCCACCAAATTTCAGCTCAATCCATTCAATATTTTGAGCCCAGCTTGAACATTCATATTTCTATTTATTGTGGTACTTTGCAAAGCAAGTACCACCTAGGATCCTCCATTTGAGCTGAAAATTTGTGAAGACAGTCTTCTTAGTAGATGATCATCCTCAGCCAAAACTCACGCCCATTGTCCATGTGCATTTCCCATACCGCTAATCAAACACTACTTGGTTGTTAATTCATGTTTGAGCATAGTTCAGTCTCCTCGTGAGAATATTATATTGTCATTTTCTTACTAGAACCTACCTGGGTAGTGCCCAACCCACTAGACCTGCCTAGGCCGCCCAGAATGTAGGGCAACGCCACGGTCACATGGTGACCACACGACGGGCATGCGAGTTTACGCGCTCTGGAGTTGGGCACTTGGCCACCATCCAAACCTCGACGTATCTCCACCAAACCATGTATATATGATGAAATAGATACTTATGTAACTACAAATGATTTTTGGAAAAAAACATGAGCAAACTATGAGGCACCTCTAGTTCAAATTTGACCCGCTTCCAACTGAATCCGCAGAGTATTGTCTTTTTCACTAGAGGTGGATCGAAAGCATTTGGCACCCAAATATTTTGTCAATTGTGCATTAAATATGGCCTAATATTTTATAAAAATGGTTGTTTTTCCAATTTTGCAACAAATATTTGGTAGGTCCTTCACAAAAAAACTCATTTTGGGCACTCAAAAAAAGGAAAATGAATTTTTTGTGCAACGAAAATGAAAACTCCCTTTGGCAACATTGTTTGAAATTTCAACATGCACGCTTGTGCACAATATGAGATCATTTGAACAAACTATGCCATGAATGTGGCCATAAGATTGACCATTTGGCTTGAAAGTCATGAATCTTCACACATGATAGCTCATTTCTAGGAAGACTTTTTTTAAATAATTACTGTATTACAAGTTTCTTATTTTTCCTGGTAACTTGATCACATATGATGACACAACACGAAGGTTTTGCATTTTTTTGATTTTTTTTGAATTATTTGTGCCCGTTTCAAAATGCGGTCGAAACGACGGGCATGGCCGTTCATAGCTAGGGGTTGAATCTTGCCAAAAATTTGTTAGATCTCTGATTAAATAGATACTTGTTTACCTATAAATGATTTTTGGAAAAAATCATGAGCAAACTATGAGGCACCTCTAGTTCAAATTTGACCCGCTGCCAAGTGAATCGGCAGAGTTTTTTCTTTTTCACAAGAGGTGGATCGAAAGCTTTTGGCCACAACCATTTGGTAAATTGTGCATTAAATATGGCCTAATATTTTATAAAAGATAATTGGGTCTAGTTTTGCTATGAATATTTGGTAGGTCCTTCACAAAAAATCTCATTTTGGGCACTCAGAAAATGGAAAATGAATTTTCCATCCAAAGAAAATGAAAACTTCCTTATGTAACATTGTTTGTCATTCGAATATATACCCTTGTGCATAATATTATATAATTTTAACAAGTATCACTAGGGACCAAACTATAAGAAAATTGTTTTTGGTGCAAGATTTTTGAGAAAAAAATAAGAAAAGAGACAGAGATAACTGTTGGATGTCGGAAGGGTATTGGAGCGTTGGATGTAGTAGAAGTGGACGGTCATGATCTAATCCAAGGAAGGGATTCGTGGCCTCGCTTGTGATTGGATGTTGCGTTTCCATCTGCTGCCGAAGAAAAAGAACGAGAAGAAAGTAACGAGAGGACAGAAACCTAGCTCCCCTCTCTCCCCCATGACTCCTAGCCGTCGCCGTCGCCGCCGTCACATGCGGTTGCAGATCCAGGTTTGTAGGTATTTTAGAAAATCCCGGAGGTTTGCAGGTATTTTCGAAAACCTCTGAGATTTGGGTCCAAATTTTGAAGATTCAAGTGCGAAACAACCAGGCAATGAGAAGCGAGGAACCACCTACACGTGGATCACCAAGTTGGAGACGATATGAGCCATCCATCACACACCCATCCAACGGTGCATATTCTGTCGAAAAACCAAAACCCTAACACACCTACACCGAGGCTCCCACCACCGCCGTCTCTCTCACTCTCCAGATCTGAACCGCTCTGGCTTCGTCTCCTACCCATCGCCGCCGCCCCCACCCACCCACTTCCGACGCCCCCACCCACCCATTGTCGTCGTCTCCCACCCACTCACTGCCGCTGTCTCCCACCCACCATGCGGATCACCACGTCCACCCAGAGGAGGCAGCATGGGGCGGTAGAAGCAGTCCGCTTCCAGGGACAAGGGGTCATCATTGGGGAGGTCGATGAGAAGCACGTGGATGAGGGAGTTGGATCCCCCCTGACGACGACGGGCAGGAGGCCCCTGTCCGCGATCGAGGCAACTGCGACATCACCGAGGGAGCGGAAGGAGGACGGAGGGAGCGCGTCGGCCTAGGGCGGGATGGCACCGAGGAGGAGGAGGAGGAGGCGGCAAGGGTCTGGTACACGTTCATCGCGATGGGCTCTCCACCACCTCCCCCTCATGACGAGGATGCACACACGGACTCTTATCCTCCCTTGTCTCTCCCGAAGCTCCTAGAGACACCCCCTCCCCTGATCCGACCGCCGCCAACCCACCACCCTACTCGCGCGGCGTCTCAGCTCCACCTCCATCACCCCGCTTGTAGGTAATGCCCACCTCCCGCCCACGGACATGTCAATCAAGTGCTAAGGTTCGCTCCTCTCGGGTCGGACAATGCTAGGCTGGTCGGCATGTTCGTGCACTGGTTGGTGCGCGTTCGGTGCCGGTAGACTCCTCGTCTCCCAAGGGCTACCCTCGATCGACGGTCCTGGCCGTGGCGTTCCTGACAAATAGTGGATCTGCTGTTGCATGGTGTTTGCGAACCATGAAGTTGTGGTCTCTTGCACTTAATCAGAAAGATGATCACAGTAGATAATTCTGATTTGATGAGCTCATGGAAGGCAATTATTGTGCATTTTTGGACCAAGGACATTTTAATCCATCAATCTGGGCTTGTTGGCTTATTTTATTCTCACTCATGGGCAATGACCTTTCAAGTATATATTCCGTTTGCAAGCCTTGACTTTTGCATCTTCTAGCTATAGAAGAGGCATCAAACAACTTGAAGATTGACGCTAGCACGAAGGCAAGAAACGGCAACTTGGTAAGATTCTCATTCCTCTATACATATACTAGTATACTGCTTGCTTAGCTTAGCGTACAAGGAATTGTGCCTTGTTTGGTTGGTTGGGCTACATCTATCGTATCCTTACTGATACCTTTCGTGCCCAAACTCTGCAGCGTGCTGCAAAAGACGCAAGTTCTTCGGATGTAATATCATGCATTTCCTCCGCAGATGCAACTAGTATTGCTGCCAAGGATACTGAGATGAACCAAGGAACTTATATGGGGGACCAAGGGATGTATTACTACGGGTACTATTATCCAGGTGGGTAGAATAGATCAGTACTATGACCTGAACTCCTGAAAACAGAGGTGTTGTTCTTTCAGTTTGATGGTTTGATTGTTATTCTAGGCTCATTTGGAGGATGTTATGAGAATGGCTACTATGCTGGATCGAATGGACTGGAGATGCACCCGACAGTCAGTTATCAAACAGTGTACTTTATCAAGCATGTTATATGCCTTCCGTACAGTAGTAGTCACAAGTGGCCCACTGTAAACCCCCAAAATGCTGCACTTAGTGCATCTATGGTGCTATGGTGGTACCAGCTAGCTTTGCACTTATTTGCTCCCATCCTTTACTTGCCTTTCCTTTGCCATGCTGGGGAGAGTGTCAGCTTTGGTTGTTAATATCACTCTTTATTCTTCCATTAGTATCTTCATGCCCAAAAAATCTTTGCAAACCTTTATAAAAAAATATGCTATATGTTGCTGGTGCACTAACATTGATTTAACAGAATGCTCATCGACTTAACTGTTTGTTGAAGTTGACATATTTTGTAACTGGCATCATTACTTATATTCTTGTTTGAACCATGTGTAATTGTCTTCCAAAGATATGCAAATCATGCAGAGAGAGTAGCGTAATTCACCTTTAAAAAATATTAACCTAACCATCTACAATTAATTCACGTTATTTTGTTTGCCATTCATTTGTAGATGTAGAATACACAAAGACTTGGTACATGGCTGGTGTTGCGAACTGGTTAACATTCATCTTCATTGAGAAACCCAAGGCTATCTTTGTGTTATGCAGTTTGATATTTTTTCTTTAGAACTGCTTGGTATGACACGATGACATAATGAGAGCATAAAAATGGCCTTTCTAGATTGGAAATATGTTTTTGGATTATATCATGCATGTTTTGTCTTCAGCACTTCTAGCACCGTCCATTAATTACACTTGCTACTTTGGTTCACTGGTTATATTAGGAAATGTTGCTGCTAATATTTTTCTTGTCCAACTTGTAACCGGTTTTAATAAGCACCAGCCATTAATTAGTGCTAGTATTTTGATTAGATGGATGGATGAAGTGTTTCTTACGTCCTTATAAAGCTAGCCTACTGTATTGATACTGATGCACTTGTGCATATATCGAAACTGATCACGTCTTCTTAAGTGTACCATAATGCATATTTTGTTTGCCTTTTTAGATCCGCTTTGATGCTTACATTAGTGTTGCCATTTCAGTACACTCTAATGTTGGTAGCATTTATCTTCACTCTTTTACAGGAGCTCCAGGCCTATGAAATTTGAAGTTTGAAGCCATGAAACCAAGTGCAAAACGGGGAATCCCTACTAAACAAAGAGTTGTTTGATCAATTTGACTATAGTAGACTGTAAATTGTAATGTTGTTACATATTCTAATATACAAATTTAATGTTATTTGATGAATTATATTTGTCCTGGTCTGTTTGAAATAGTGACTATGTATGTTGAAACAAATGCGAAACGGAAGCTTGACTAGTGAGAACCATTGAAAATAATTTGAGCAATTTGAAATTTTTGACATGTGGGACTGATGTATGAGATTATGACAAGTGGGACCATCTGACTAGTGAGACCAACTCCAAAATATAATAGTTAAAAATAGAAATCAAATGATTGTAAGAATGCCATGAACCCAAAACAAACTAAATTGTTGGGCTTGGCCCATGGAGTTGATAAAAATGATTTAAAAAACAACTGAATTGTTGGCCTCGGCCCATCTAAAGCACCGAATTGGACTGGGTTGATTTTGATCTATGAAGAATTGAATTGGTCATAATTTCATCACGTCAGCTTGCCACGTTGGATCTGACGTGGTCTGGGAAGAGAACTAGTGACCAAAACAATTGGTCGTAGAATCAACAACCTTTTGTTTTGGTCGTAACCTTCTACGACCATATCACATGAAAGGCCGTTATAGTTCATTAACGACGGACAGCTTTTGACCAACTATTTTTGGTCAAAAAAAGGTCAAAAATGGAAAACAACGACCTTTCAGTGACCAATACGGAGGGTCGCATGTTGACATGTTTCTTGTAGTGTGCCCTTAGGCGACCACCACCGCCTCCGCCGCAATCAAACTATGGCCAGTGTATTCAAAAGACATTTGGTCAAGCGAAGCGGTCAGGAAGCTTAAATAGCAGTGGCGCAAGAAGTGGGAAAACAATTCCCCAGCTCGGCGAACAAGAACTGCAATCATGCCCTTCGCTCAAGGTGGTTACCTATAACGCTAATGATCTAGAGAAAGCGGTCGGTGGTCTTGCTATCGCTTCTGGTGATTACTTACCTGAGTCGGTATAGTTTGAAAAGGCCGAGGTAGTACAAACCTTAAGATATGAGAACAGGAAGCTTCTCATCAGATGAGAGGAGCTCCCCCGTCCACCAATGATGATGCGGCAATTGCATGAATGGTACTTGAAAACCAGCAACGACGGGACCGGCGATATCTTCGTGGGAATAAAAAATGAGCACTTCTTCAATGGAGAGTAGGTGTTGTGCATTGAATTTGAAGAAAAATTTCAGTTATACAATCAAGATGCCCTCGACAAAACTATCGTTAGTTGTTATTGTTTGTAAGTATTTTTTCTGTAGTTAAGTCTCTAGCTTAGCTCGTTCATTGCATGTATTAATTATCCTCACACAATATTATGCAGATTGAAGATGTTGGAATGCAAACAACTACAAATCTATGACATTGGGTTCATTGACCCAAATTTCATAAATGAACATATGTTAAAAGTTTACCCCGCTGATACAGATAAAAATTTGCTAAATTTATTACTTGGACAACAAACCAGAAAGGAAATACTGTTTCCTAACAACTTCAAGTGAGTGTTACTATATTGTGCACATTCTGTTTTGCTTAGTCGAGGTTAAGTGCAATTAATGAGTTATGCGTGCGCACTTTCCACTTTATTCTGCTAGACATTCAGCTTGAAGAGGGAAAAGTAACTTTCTTGGACTTGAGACGTAAAGACCCTAAGGAGTCGACGAACATGAAGCAAATGCTTCAGAAGTAAGTTCAATCATTATCGCACCATATCGACAACTTTCTTTCATTTCCTGATATCAAGTAATCATTTTCTTTGCTAGGCAGGGTTTGGAAAAAGTTCACCAAACATGTTAAGGGTGTCAGCTGGAAACCAGAGCTGCAATTTTTACACCCCAAAGTAAGTACTACTCTAGTACCGTGCATCTCTCATTGATTCTAGTTTCAATACCATTATCATGCTTGGTTATCATTTTATTTGAACTCTATTCTCATAAAGTGCTTGTGGCATGCAACCGGGACTAATTTATGTGCATACTATGTTTGCGAGTTCATTCGCCACTCGACCTTTGGGCAGGGCCGAGGCATATCATTAGAACAATTTGAAGTACGTAAACAATATTCATATTTTTATTTTATTACCATCAATTGTGTTGAGTTTCATTCATATATTGACCCCCTTCTTTAAATTAGATCTGGCAGAAGCGGGACGAACTCCTACCAACTGATCGCATACGAGAAATTCAAGAGTAATTGGCGGGATTCTTTGTTGATCATGTCATACCTAAACATGGAGAATATCATCGGGAGATGCTATACGATTTTGACAATTCGATATTAGGATCGTAAGAGATGTTATATTGTATATATTATATGTAATAGCGTCGAATAGATTTACGAAAAGTTGTTGTGTTGCTCGACTAAGCACGGAGAAAGAGAGGTAACTTCTTCTCTCTATATATTGATCATGACGATGTTGTGTAATGGCATTCTTTCATTGCTATATGTAGTTGCTAGTGCCGAGTTGAATGAAAAACATAAAATAAAAATGGTAAACAAAAAAAGAAAAGAGGGAAACACAATATGAAAACCCCTAAACCCTTCAAAATCCCTAAACCACTCCTTCAAAAAAATAGCGCGTGGCTGCCTTTTTGTCCTAATCGGTGTTACCAACCGGGACTAAGTGTCCTCCTGCCAGGTACCCCATGGCGGACACGTGGATCTCCTTTAGTCCCGGTTCACAAGCCAGCCGGGACAAAAAGTGATGGGCATTAGTCCCGATCATTTTGTACCAGTTGCAGAACTAGGACTAAAGGCCCTCTAGAACCGGGACTGATGCCATGTTTTCTACCAATGAATGGACGAACACGAGGAACATCAGGCTCCGCTCTATGGAAGATTAGATTTCCCGAATGGAGGGACACTTATAGAAGCCGAGGGAGAAACAAGAAACATCATACAGACCGACTGCATCAGATAGAAGAAATAATAGTGTGGTAGCAGAAGCAACTAGACGCACTTATCAGCCAGCAAATCTCAGCGGCATGAAGCTCCCGCATTCGATACTGCCGGCCCACCATCCCAGCGGAAAAGCAGAATGGCTTCCACGGAGCTCGTTCGTACCATGGATGATATCACACAGAGGGAAAATTGTGAGGTGCATGTGAAATGCATGAACATATTTGTGAAGGTGGCGGTCGGCTTTCCCTTACCCCCTATAGGAACTTACCATTCCTCTCGGATTCCAAATGGCTATGCTCTTATCGGGGTCGATGAACTTATCAAGGGATTTGAGCAGCTGGAGCTTGGCTTCCCTACAGGTGAAGGGGAGACTAAACCGGGAGAGGCAAGAAAAACTACCGTTCTATGGAAAAAGGAACACATCGTGCTTCCAAATTGGACGCCAAGGCCGTCTCCGCCGCGTTAACAAACTTTGCCGCCTTCGCTACCTCAGCCGTCTCCGTCGCGTCAGCACAGTCCATTGCATCCGCCGCCTCAGCCATCTGTGCCGCCTTAGCCGTCTTCACCCCGTCAGCGGACTCCGCTGCCTTCGCTGCCTCATCCCCGGGTGGATAATAAGCTGAAGAGAACCACTGCTCCGGTGGCTAGTACTACAACAACTGCGAAGAAATCCTCAGCAAGTAGAAGTAAGAGAGTTAAGGAGGCTCATGCCAAGTTACCATATGATCCAACTGATGAGGAAATCAGGAAGGTCGTGGATGCTGATGTGATACCCCACCTTGCACCAACACGGCCTGAGCCAACGCAGAAATTAGATCCGACAAAAGCTAAGCAGTTGCTGGCAAACCTTACGCGGCCACTGCCTTCGCTGTCATCAAACTATGGCCGCTCTATTATGAAGTCACATAAAGAACATGTGCAGCGGTAGGGAAGTACTAGTGAAAGGGGGGAAACAATTCACCAGCTCGGATAATAGAAAAACCAATCGTGCCCCCCGCTCAACATGGGGACTAATATCGATAATGATCTGGAGGTAGCGGCCCGTGATCTTAGTTTCACTTTAGCTTAATACTTAGGCCATGTAGTAGAGTTCCCCAAGGCTGATTTAGCATAGAGATACCAGCACGGGAGGCCTCTGGTCACACCTGAGGAGGTTCTGCTTCTACCAACACAAATGCGAAGATTGCATGAGTGGTACAAGGAAGCCTCAAAGGAAGTGAGCAACTGGCTCATGGTAGGAATTAAAGATGAGCATTACTTCCATGGAAACGACGAGTTAATGATTGAATTTGATGAATTATTTCAGTTGTACAATCAAGATTCCATCGAAAAATTTATTGTTAGTTGGTATTGTGTGTAAGTATTATCCTCATTATAGTATATCTATGCAGAATGAGAATTCTCGAATGCAAAAGAGGACAAATCTATGGCATTGGGTTCATTAGCCCAAATTACATACATGAATATATGGTAAAAAAACAAAGCCAAGAAACAGAGGATAACTTGCTAAGTGTGGTATTGAAACAACAAACCAAAAGAGAAATACTATTTCCTTACAACTTCAGGTGAGTGTTATTGTCTTGTACACATTCTGTTTCACTTAGCCTATGTTAAGTGTAATTCATGAGTTATGCGTGTGCAGGTTCCACTTTATTTTTCTAGTCATTCAGGTTGACTCGGGAGTACTACTTGTCATGGACTCAAAACGTAAAGACCCTGAGATGTGGGCGGACCTGTGTGAAATGCTCCATCGGTAATTTCAATCATTATCAGACTACATCAGCAACTTTCATTCATTTCCTGATATCAAGTAATTAATAACTCCTTTATTCATTTTCTTTGTCGGGCAGGGTTTGGAAACGGTTCACCAAGAAGGCTACGGGTGAATGGAGAGAAGAGCTACAATTTTGACAACTCAATATAAGTAGTACTATCTAGATAGGTCCATGCATCTCTTTTATTATACTTTAAATACTATCATCATGCTTGATTATTATTTTTATCGAACTCTATTCTCTTAAAGTGCTTGAGGTAGGAAGACGGGAATAATTTATGTGGATACTATGTTTGCGAGTTCATTCTCCAAACGACCTATGAGAATGGTAGAATTTTAGAACAACTTCAAGTACGTAAACAATATTCACAATTTTATTTTATTACCCTCAATTGTGTTGAGTTTAATTCATATATACCGACCCCCTTCTTTAAATTAGATCGAATGAATGTGGGACGCTCTCCTACCAACGGATTGCGTATGAGAAATTCAAGAGGAATTGGCAGGACTCTTACTTGAAGAGGTCATATCTTAAACCTAAAAATACCATCTGGAATTGACCGGGAATTGGTAATTCGATAATAGGGATTGTAAGAGATATTATATTGTATATATGCATGAATGTGTACTATATGTTGTAACATCGAATATATATACGAAAACTTGTTGCACTAGTAGAAAGCAGACCTTTCGTCCGCCTCATTAGTTGCGGTTGGCTTTTGAACCGGCACTAATGTGATCATTAGTGCCGGTTCGTGACGGGGATCAGTAGTGCCGGTTCATTACAGACCTTTAGTCCTAGTTCGTGCCATGAACCAGCACTAAAGGTGTGGTGGCAGGTTGGCATCACCCTGGGGCCCTATAGGAACCTTTAGTCCCGGTTGGTGGCTCTAACTGTGACTATAGGCTAACCTTTAGTCGCGGTTGGAGCCACCAACCGGGAGTAAAGGTCCCCCTATATTGAAACCCTTCGGTGCCAGCCTGAGCAGAGTCTTTTGTTCTTCCCCTTTGCTCTCCTCTCTGTTCTTCCTCTCTTCCTCGAGCACATCCTCCATTTTTGCCAAAATTTGTCAAGATTTGGAGGCATCCCATCCATCCAAGTGTTCACAGAGGTTAGCAACTTTGTCCTTTCATCTCACACTGCTAGATTAGCTCTTGCATTGTTCTATAAGTATAGTAATTTGTGGGTTTTAGTGTGTATGTGGTAGTTTATTTGATTTATGCAATTTGAACTCAAATTAACTTCTTACTTTGCATTTGTAGGTGTGGTTTACTTAGTGCCTTCCCGTCCCCATCCTAACCACTGTCAATCGCCCGCACCGTCCCATCGCCGGCACCACCTTGGTGAGCCTCTTGTTCTTATCCTTTTTATAATAAAAAAACCATGTTTGTAATATTTAGTTAGTTACTTGTATAGTTTTCTTACCTATATGGTTTTTTTATACATAGTGGCATGGTTTTGAAATCTATCCCCGTCGGCCCTCGTCCGGTGTATGATGCGGATGTGGTATATGCTCTCTTTTATAACTCTTTGTTGCATTTCGTGTTCATGACAATTATGTGAATCAAGTTGACATAGATGTTTTTATCGAGGAGGTATGTGAACCGGAGATTCCAACCGACATTGATATTCTTGTCAAGAAGTTAAATTTAATTGAAAAAGAAAACGAGTATTTGAAAGAAAAATTTAAAAGAGTTGAAGAAGAGAAGATGAAACTGGAGTTGTATGTTGCCGATGTTGTCGATGATCACAAGATCAAGATGGGTGCAATGCGCTTGAAGATTAGAAAATTTAAAAGATATGCCATTGATAGTGAGGCTTGGTATCACTATGCTGTTGAATCAATTGTTACCTTAGTTGCGATGTTGATCGCATTTGTTGTTGCATTTAAATGCTTTAGCTAGAGAGGTTGTATGTTGTTTTATGAGAACAAGTGTGTATGAACTTTATGTACGAAATTGTATTAATTTGGTCTTTTCGGTGTTGTGTAATGAAGACGAGCCGACAATGGATGCACGAGGACCGATGCTCTCCCAGTTTATTAATGGCGTGCATACTTTCTTGGTTGTGGCTGAGGGAAACAAGTGACCGGATGGTTTTATGTATTGTCCATATGCTGGATGTAAGAATGATCAAAATTACTCTAACCCAAGAACCATTCAGGTCCACTTGTTGGAGTCCGATTTCATGTCCGGCTATAACGGTTGGACCAAGCATGAAGAAAGAGGGGTCCTAATGGAAGAGAATGAAGAAGAAGAGGATGACGACAGCTATCCTAGCCATGGGTTCCATGAATATGATGGTACAACAATGGGGGAAGAAGCTGAGCCGACAATGCGGGAAGGAGCTGAAGAAGAGGCATCAGATGAGCCCGCTAATGATCTTGGTCGGGCCATTGCCGATGCAAAGAGAAACTGCGCAAGTGAAAAGGAGAATCTGAAGTTGCAGCGCATGTTAGAGGATCACAAAAAAGGGTTGTACCCAAATTGCGAAGATGACAATAAAAAGCTGGGTACCACACTGGAATTGCTGCAATGGAAGGCAGAGAATGGTGTATCTGACACGGCATTTCAAAAGTTGCTGATAATGTTAAAGAAGAAGCTACCAAAGGACAATGAATTGGCAGAGAGTACATACGAAGAAAACAAGGTTGTCTGCCCTCTATTATTAGAGGTCAAGAAGATACATGCATGCCCTAATGACTGCATCCTCTATCGCGATGAGTACGAGGATTTGAATGCATTCCCGATATGTTGTGCATTGCGCTATAAGATCGGCCACGATGACCCTGGTGATGTTGAGGGCGAGCGCCCCAGGAAGAACATTCTTGCCAAGGTGATGTGGTATGATCCTATAATACCACGGTTGAAACGTTTGTTCCAAAACAAAGAGCATGCCAACTTGATGCGATGGCCCAAGAAAGACCGTAAGAAAGACAGAAAGTTGAGAGTGCCCGCTGATGGGTCGCAGTGGAGAAAAATCAAGAGAAAGTGGAAGGACTTTGCAAAGGATGCAAGGAACGTATGGTTTGGTTTAAGTGCAGATGGCATTAATCCTTTTGGGGAGCAGAATAGCAATCATAGCACATGGCCTGTGACTCTATGTATCTATAACCTTCCTCCTTGGTTGTGCAAGAAGCGGAAGTTCATTATGATGCCAGTGCTCATACAAGGCCCCAAGCAACCTGACAATGACATTGATG
This sequence comes from Hordeum marinum, assembly GCA_022496015.1. Taxonomy (NCBI): domain Eukaryota; kingdom Viridiplantae; phylum Streptophyta; class Magnoliopsida; order Poales; family Poaceae; genus Hordeum; species Hordeum marinum. Next base: position 468,707,918 of record CM039674.1, on the reverse strand, counting down.
TGTACCTAAGGCCATTGGTTGAAGAACTTTTATAGCTTTGGAATGGAAAAGGTGTACATGCGTGGGATGCAAAAGATTAGGAGGAATTTGAGCTACATGTGTTGCTATTTGTAACCATCAATGATTGACCTGCTCTCAGTAAACTTTCAGGATAGACAAACAAGGGATACCATGCATGCATGCACTGTTTAGATGATACCAACAGTAAATATTTGGATAAATTTAAGAAGAATATGTATCTAGGGCATCGTCGATTTCTTCAGAGCAGGCATCCCGTAAGAAAGAAAGGCAAGCATTTCAAAGGCGAGGCAGATCACCAGAAGAAGCGTCGCCACCGTACGAGTGATGAAATACTTGATATGGTCAAGGATTTAAAAGTAATCTTTGGCAAGGGTCCTGGTGCACAATCTGTTCCAAATGACGCTGACAAACGTGCACCCATGTGGAAGAAGATATCTATATTTTGGGACCTACCGTATTGGAAAGACCACGAGGTCCACTCTGCAATCGATGTGATGCACGTGATGAAGAATCTTTGCATGAACCTGCTAGGCTTCTTGGGCGTGTATGGGAAGACAAAAGATACGACGGAGGCACGGAAGGACCAGCAACGTATGCACGGAAAAGGCGGCATGGATCCAAAGCAGTTTCAGGGTCATGCCAGCTATGCTCTTACCAAAGAAGAGAAGGAAATCTTCTTCGAATGCCTGCTCAGTATGAAGGTCCCTTCTGGCTTCTCATCGAATATAAAGGGAATAATAAATATGGCAGAGAAAAAGTTCCAGAACCTAAAGTCTCATGACTGCCACGTGATTATCACACAACTGCTTCCGGTTGCATTGAGGGGGCTTCTATCGGAAAACGTTCGATTAACCATTGTGAAGCTATGTGCATTCCTGAATGCAATCTCTCAGAAGGTAATCGATCCAGAAATCCTACCAAGGTTAGAGAATGATGTGGTGCAATGTCTTGTCAGTTTCGAGTTGGTGTTCCCACCATCCTTCTTCAGTATCATGACGCATGTCCTAGTTCACCTAGTCGAGGAGATTGCCATTCTGGGTCCTGTATTTCTACACAATATGTTCCCCTTTGAGAGGTTCATGAGATTCTTAAAGAAATATGTTAATAATAGTGCTAGGCGAGAAGGGAGCATCTCCAAGGGCCATGGAACAGAGGAGGTCATTGAGTTTTGTGTTGACTTTATTCCTGACATTAAGCCGATAGGTGTTCCTGAATCGCGGCATGAGGGTAGACTGGGTGGAAAAGGCACGCTAGGAAAGAATTCACTAATATGCCAGGACGGGCATTCTTTGGTGCAAGCACAATACACAGTTCTACAAAGTTCCTCCTTGGTGGCTCCATATATCGAGCAACACAAGAATATTCTACGCTACAAACACCCGGAGAAGTCTGACGACTGGATTGCACATGAACAAACGGTGACTTTTGTCGGTTGGTTGCAGACACGTCTCATGCATGACGACACTGTTGAAGTGTTGGAAATATGCCCTAGAGGCAATAATAAAATGGTTATTATTGTATTTCCTTGTTCATGATAATTGTCTATTGTTCATGCTATAATTGTGTTAACTAGAAACCATAATACATGTGTGAATACATAGACCACAACATGTCCCTAGTGAGCCTCTAGTTGGCTAGCTCGTTGATCAATAGATGGACACGGTTTCATGACCATGGACATTGGATGTCATTGATAACGGGATCACATCATTAGGAGAATGATGTGATGGACAAGACTCAATCCTAAGCACGGCACGAGATCGTGTAGTTTGTCTGCTAAAGCTTTTCAATGTTAAGTATCGTTTCCTTAGACCATGAGATTGTGCAACTCCCGGATATCGTAGGAATGCTTTGGGTGTGACAAATGTCACAACATAACTGGGTGGCTATAAAGGTGCACTACGGGTATTTCCAAAAGTGTCTGTTGGTTGGCACGAATAAAGACTCGGATTTGTCACTCCGTGTGACGAAGAGGTATCTCTGGGCCCACTCGGTAAGACATCATCCTAATGAGCTCAATGTGACTAAGGAGTTAGACATGGGATGATGTATTACGGAACGAGTAAAGAGACTTGCCGGTAACGAGATTGAAAAAGGTATAGGGATACCGACGATGGAATCTCGGGCAAGTATCATACCGATAGACAAAGGGAATTGTATACGAGATTGATTGAATCCCCGATATCGTGGTTCATCCGATGAGATCATCATGGAGCATGTGCGAGCCAACAGGGGTATCCAGATCTCGATGTTGGTTATTGACCGGAGAGGTGTCTCGGTCATGTTTACGTGTCTCCTGAAGCCGTAGTGTCTACACACTTAAGGCTCGATGACGCTAGGGTGATAGGGAAATGGTATACGTGATTACTGAAGGTTGTTCGGAGTCCCGGATGAGATGCCGAACATCACGAGGAGCTACGGAATGGTCCGGAGGTAAAGATTGATATATAGGAAGTCCTGTTTTGGTCACCGGAAAGTTTTCGGGCTCATCGGTAGTGTACCGGGAGTGCCGGGAGGGTGCCGGAGGACCCCCGGGAGGGGTCTGACGACCAGAGGACTTCGTGGGCCCTTAGAGGAGGTGTACCAGCCATTATTGGGCTGTCCAAGACCTTCTGAAAGGTCCCATGCGGCTAGGGATAAGAGATAAGGCTGAAAAGGATTCAAAAGGAAGAGATCCACCTCCCTTGTGGGAGGTGGACTCCTCCCTAGGTTCGGCCGAACCTCTCCTCCTTGGAGGAGGTGCCAAGGCAGCCCTCCCTCTCCCTCCTACTATATATATCCAAGGTTTTGGGATGATTTGAGACACAACTTGTCTGTCTCAGCCCAGCCCTATCCTTCCTCTTCCTTGTTCTCCGTAGCGCTTGGCGAAGCCCTGCCGAAGTCCACGTAGCTTCACCGTCACCATGCCGTCGTGCTGCCGGAGCTCTCCCTCAACCTCTCCTTCCTCCTTGCTGGATCAAGGAATAGGAGACGTCATTGGGCTTCACATGTTTTGAATGTGGAGGCACCGTTGTTCGACGCTTAGATCGGAGTCCACCGCGATCTGAATCGCTACGAGTACGACTCCACCAACCGCGTTCTTGTAATGCTTCCGCTTAGCGATCTTCAAAGGTATGAAGATGAAAGCTCTCCCCACTCGTTGCTGGTATCTTCATAGATAGATCTTGGTGACACATAGGAATTTTTTTGATTTACTACTATGTCTCCCAACAGAGGCATCATGAGCTAGGTCTATGCGTAGAATCTATGCACGAGTAGAACACAAAGCAGTTGTGGGCGTCGATCTTGTTAATTTGCTTACCACTACTAGTCTTATCTTCATTCGGCGGTATTGTGGGATGAAGCGGCCTGGACCAACTTTACACGTACGCTTATGTGAGACCGGTTCCACCGCCTGACATGCACTTGTTGCATAAGGTGGCTAGCGGGTGTCTGTCTCTTCCACCTTAGTCGGATTGGATTCGATGAAAAGGGTCCTTATGAAGGGTAAATAGCAATTGGCATATCACGTTGTTTTTGCAACATGCGCCTTGTGATGTGATATCGCTAAAAGGATGTGATGTGATGCATTGTGATGTATGAGATTGATCATGTTCTTGTAATAGTATTCACAACTTGCATGTCGATGAGTATGACAACCGGCAGGAGCCATAGGAGTTGTCTTATTTTATTGTATGACCCGCATGTCAATCATAAACGCTATGTAATTACTTTACTTTAGTAGAAGTAATAGTTGGTGAGACAACTTCATGAAGACACAATGATGGAGATCATGATGATGGAGATCATGGTGTCGTGCCGGTGACAGTGATGATCATGGTGCCCCGAAGATGGAGATCAAAGGAGCAAGATGATATTGGCCATATCATGTCACTATATTGATTGCATGTGATATTTATCATGTTTACATCTTATTTGCTTAGAACGACGGTAGTAAATAAGATGATCTCTTAATAAAATTTCAAGAAAGGTGTTCACCCTAACTGTGCACCGTTGCTAAGGATTGTTGTTCCGAAGCACCACGTGATGATTGGGTGTGATAGGTTCTAATGTTCGCATACAACGGGTGTAAGCCAGATTTACACACACGAAACACTTAGGTTGACTTGACGAGCCTAGCATGTACAGACATGGCCTCGAAACACGGAAGACCGAAAGGTCGAACATTAGTCATATAGAAGATGCGATCAACATGGAGATGTTCACCATGGATGACTAGTCCGTCTCACGTGATGATCGGACACGGGCTAGTTGACATGGATCATGTGTCACTTGGATGACTAGAGAGATATCTATCTAAGTGGGAGTTCATTAAATAATTTGATTATTTGAACTTAATTATCATGAACTTAGTCTAAAATTGTCTTTGCAATCTATATTGTAGATCCAATGGCCAACGCTAATGCCAACCTCAACTTCAACGCGTTCCTAGAGAAAACCAAGCTGAAAGATGATGGAAGCAACTATGAAGACTGGGTCCGTAGCTTGAGGATCATCCTCATAGCTTCCAAAAGATTGTAAGTCCTTGATGCACCGCTAGGTGACGCACCTGTTCTCCCAGCAGAGCAAGACGTTGCGAACGCTTGACATTCACGCTACGATGATTACTCCCCTGTTCAGTGCGGCATGCTTTACAGATTAGAACCGGGGCTCCAAAAGCGTTTTGAGCAACACAGAGCATATGAGATGTTCCAAGAGCTGAAACTGGTTTTCCATGCTCATGCCCGGGTCGAGAGATATGACGTCTCCGACAAGTTCTTTAGCTGTAAGATGGAGGAGAACAGTTCTGTCAGTGAGCACATCCTCAAGATGTCTGGGCTACACAACCGCTTGACTCAGCTGGGAGTTAATCTCCCGAATGACTCGGTCATTGACAGAATCCTCCAGTTGCTTCCACATAGCTACAAAAGCTTTGTGATGAACTACAATATGCAAGGGATGGAGAAGTCCATTCCTGAGTTGTACTCGATGCTAAAATCAGCGGAGGTCGAGATCAAAAAGGAGCATCAAGTGTTGATGGTAAATAAGACCACTAGTTTCAAGAAAGGCAAGGGTAAGAAGAACTTCAAGAAGGATGGCAAAGATGTTGCCATGCCCGGTAAGCAAGTTTCCGGGAAGAAGAACAGGAATGGACCCAAGCTTGAGACTGAGTGCTTTTATTGCAAGGGTACCGGTCACTGGAAGCAGAACTGCCCCAAGTACTTAGCGGATAAGAAGGTCGGCAACGTTAAAGGTATATGTGATATACTTGGTATTGATGTGTACCTAACCATCGCTTGTAGTAGCTCCTGGGTATTTGATACCGGTGTAGTTGCTCACATTTGCAACTCTAAGCAGGAGCTGCGGAATAAGCGGAGACTGGCAAAGGACGAGGAGACGATGCACGTTGGGAATGGTTCCAAGGTCGATGTGATTGCCGTCGGCACGCTACCTCTGCATCTACCTTCGGAATTAGTTTTAAACCTTAATAATTGTTATTTAGTACCAGCTTTGAGCACTAACATTGTATCTGGATCTCGCTTGATACGAGATGGCTACTCATTTAAATCTGAAAATAATGGTTGTTCTATTTATATGAGAGAAATGTTTTATGGTCATGCCCCACTGGTCAATGGTTTATTTTTGATGAATCTCGAACGTGATGTTACACATGTCTATAGTGTGAGTACCAAAAAGTGTAAGGTTGATAACGATAGTCCCACTTACATGTGGCACTGCTGCCTTGGTCATATTGGTGTCAAACGCATGAAGAAGCTCCATCTGATGGACTTTTGGAGTCTCTTGATTTTGAATCATTTGACACGTGAGAACCATGCCTCATGGGCAAGATGATCAAGACACCGTTCCCTGGAACAATGGAGCGAGCAACTGACTTGTTGGAAATAATACATACCGATGTATGCAGTCCAATGAGCGTCGAGGCTCGTGGTGGCTACCATTATGTTGTCACCCTCACTGATGACTTGAGCAGATATGGGTATGTCTACTTAATGAAACACAAGTCTGAAACCTTTGAAAGGTTCAAGGAATTTCAGAGTGAGGTAGAGAATCAACGTGACAGGAAAATAAAATGCCTACGATCTGATCGTGGCGGAGAATATTTAAGTCACGAGTTTGGCATGCACCTAAGGAAATGTGGAATTGTTTCACAACTCACACTGCCTAGCACACCTCAGCAAAATGGTGTGTCTGAACGTTGTAATCGCACTCTATTGGATATGGTGCGATCTATGATGTCTCTTACCAACTTACCGCTATCATTTTGGGGATATGCATTAGAGACTGCCGCATTCACTTTAAATAGGGCACCTTCAAAATCCATTGAGACGGCACCGTATGAATTATGGTTTGGAAAGAAACCTAAGATGTCGTTTCTAAAATTTTGGGGATGCGATGTTTATGTGAAGAAACATCAACCTGAGAAGCTCGAACCCAAAGCGGAAAAGTGCGTCTTCATAGGATATCCCAAAGAGACTATTGGGTATACCTTCTACCTCAGATCCGAAGGCAAAGTCTTTGTTGCTAAGAATGAATCCTTTCTCGAGAAAGAGTTTCTCTCGAAAGAAGTAAGTGGGAGGAAAATAGAACTTGATGAGGTAATTGTACCTCCGCTCGAACCGGAGAGTAGCGCAGCACAAGAAGTTGTTTTTGTGGAGCCTACACCGGCTAGAGAGGAATTTAATAATGATGATGACCGTCTATAAGGTTTGGCTTGTCGCTAAGGGTTATCGACAAGTTAAAGGAGTTGACTACGATGAGACTTTCTCACCCGTAGCGATGCTAAAGTCTGTCCAAATCATGTTAGCAATTGCCACATTTTATGATTATGAGATCTGGCAAATGGATGTCAAAACGGCATTCCTTAATGGTTTCCTTAAGGAAGAACTATATATGATGCAGCGGAAGGTTTTGTCGATCCTAAAGATGCTAACAAAGTATGCAAGCTCCAGCGCTCCATCTATGGGCTGGTGCAAGCATCTCGGAGTTGGAACATTCGCTTTAATGAGGTGATTAAAGCGTTTGGGTTTGTACAGGTTTATGGAGAACCCTGTATTTACAAGAAAGTGAGTGGGAGCTCTATAGCATTTCTCATATTATATGTGGATTACATACTGATAATGGCAAAGTGTAAAGGCCTACTTGAATAAATGTTTTTCAATGAAGGACCTTGGAGAAGCTGCTTACATATTAGGTATTAAGATCTATAGAGATAGATCGAGACACCTCATAGGTCTTTCACAAAGCACATACCTTGAAAAGATATTGAAGAAGTTCAATATGGATCAGTCGAAGAAGGGGTTCTTACCTTGCCATGCGATGTACCAGACCCGATGTGAACCTTGCCATAAGTTTGGTAGGGAGGTACCAAAGTGATCCCGGAGCGAAACACTGGACAGCGGTTAAGAATATCCTGAAGTACCTGGAAAGGACAAAGGACATGTTTCTCGTATATGGAGGTGCCGAAGAGCTCGTCGTAAAGGGTTACGTCGATGCTAGCTTCGACACAGATCCAGATGACTCCAAGTCGCAAATCGGATACGTGTATATTTTGAACGGAGGGGCAGTCAGCTGGTGCAGCAGCAAGCAAAGCATCGTGGAGGCATCTACATGTGAAGCGGAGTACATAGCTTCTTCGGAAGCAGCAAAGAAAGGAGTCTGGATGAAGGAGTTCATCACCGATCTAGGAGTAATTCCAAGCGCGTCGGGCCCGATGACTCTATTCTGTGATAACACTGGAGCTATTGCCCTTGCGAAGGAGCCCAGGTTTCACAAGAATACAAGACACGTCAAGCGCCGCCTCAACTCCATCCGTGATTACATTTAGGAGGGATATGTAGATATTTGTAAAGTGCATACGGATTAGAATGTCGCAGATCCATTGACTAAATCTCTCTCACGAGCAAAACATGATCAACACCAGAATGCTATGGGTGTTCGATTCATTACAATGTAACTAGATTATTGACTCTAGTGCAAGTGGGAGACTGTTGGGAATATGCCCTAGAGGCAATAATAAAATGGTTATTATTGTATTTCCTTGTTCATGATAATTGTCTATTGTTCATGCTATAATTATGTTAACCGGAAACCATAATGCATGTGTGAATACATAGACCACAACATGTCCCTAGTGAGCCTCTAGTTGGCAAGCTCGTTGATCAATAGATGGTCACGGTTTCATGAGCATGGACATTGGATGTCATTGATAACGGGATCACATCATTAGGAGAATGATGTGATAGACAAGACCCAATCCTAAGCATAGCACAAGATCGTGTAGTTCGTCTGCTAAAGCTTTTCAATGTCAAGTATCGTTTCCTTAGACCATGAGATTGTGCAACTCCCGGATACCGTAGGAATGCTTTGGGTGTGCCAAATGTCACAACGTATCTAGGTGGCTATAAAGGTGCACTACGGGTATTTCCGAAAGTGTCTGTTGGGTTGGCACAAATCGAGACTGGGATTTGTCACTCCGTGTGACGGAGAGGTATCTCTGGGCCCACTCGGTAAGACATCATCATAATGAGCTCAATGTGACTAAGGAGTTAGACACGGTATGATGTATTACAGAACGAGTAAATATACTTGCCGGTAACGAGATTGAACAAGGTATAGGGATACCGACGATCGAATCTCAGGCAAGTATTATACTGATAGACAAAGGGAATTGTATACGGGATTGATTGAATCCCCGATATCGTGGTTCATCGGATGAGATCGTCGTGGAGCATGCGGGATCCAACATGGGTATTCAGATTCCCCTATTGGATATTGACCGGAGAGGTGTCCCGGTCATGTATACGTGTCTCCCGAACCCATAGGGTCTACACACTTAAGGTTTGATGACGCTAGGGTTATAGGGAAATGGTATACGTGATTACCGAAGGTTGTTTGGAGTCTCGAATGTGATCCCAGGCATCACAAGGGTCTCCGGAATGGTCCAGAGGTAAAGATTGATATATAGGAAGTCCTGTTTTGGTCACCGGAAAGTTTTTGGGCTCATCGGTAGTGTACCGGGAGTGCCGGGAGGGTGCCGGAGGACCCTCGGGAGGGGTGTGATGACCAAAGGACTTCGTGGGCCCTTACAGGAGGTGTACCAGCCCTTATTGGGCTGTCCAAGACCTTCTGGAAGGGCCCATGCGGCTAGGGATAAGAGATAAGGCTGAAAAGGATTCAAAAGGAAGAGATCCACCTCCCTTGTGGGAGGTGGACTCCTCCTTAGGTTCGGCCAAACCTCTCCTCCTTGGAGGAGGGGCCAAGGAAGCCCTCCCTCTACCTCCTCCTATATATATTCAAGGTTTTGGGCTGATTTGAGACACAACTTCTCTCTCTCTCTCTCGATGCAGCCGTACCCTTCCTCTTCCTCGTTCTCCGTAGCGCTTGGCGAAGCCCTGCCGGAGTCCACGTAGCTCCACTGTCACCATGCCGTCATGCTGCCGGAGCTCTCCCTCAACCTCTCCTTCCTCCTTGCTGGATCAAGGCGTAGGAGATGTCATCGGGCTGCACGTGTGTTGAACGCGGAGGCGCCGTTGTTCGGCACTTAGATCGGAGTCCACCACGATCTGAATTGCTACGAGTACGACTCCTCCAACCGCGTTCTTGTAATGCTTCCGCTTAGCGATCTTCAAAGGTATGAAGATGCAATATCTGCCCACTCGTTGTTCGTTTCTTCATAGATAGATTTTGGTGACACGTAGGAATTTTTTTGATTTACTACTACGTCTCCCAACATGAAGATGACCTGTACTTGCTGTCCAAGTTATCATCTTCGACTATATTGACTTTCAAAGGGTACAAGATAAATTAGAATACATTTTACTCAGTCGCCCAAGATAAAAAGAGCGCCAACCAAAACAGTGGTGTCCGCTTTGATGCAGCAAACAACAATAGGCCAAAGGACACATACTATGGTTTGCATAGAGGAGATGTGGGAACTTGACTATGGACTTGATTTGAAGGTCCCTTTGTTTAGGTGCAAATGGGTTAATTTTGGGATGTTACATGGGTCAATCTGACAAGACGCGAGGTAAAGGAAGACCTGCAGTACGGAATGACAACAGTGGATCTCAACAATCTTGGGTACGCAGACGAACCATTCGTCCTAGGCAATGATGTGGCGCAGGTTTTCTATGTGAAGGACATGTCTACCAAGCCGAGAAAAATAAAAGATAAGGAAGCAAATACATCATGCGATGAGCCAAAGCGCCACATAGTTCTTTCAGTAAAAAGAAACATCGTGGGAGTGGAGGACAAGACAGACATGTCAGAAGATTATGAAAAGTTTCATGAAATTGCTCCCTTCATAGTGAATGTTGACCCGAGCATCAAATTAAACGATGAAGATTGTCCATGGTTACGACGCAAAGGGATGCACGCAAAGAAAAAGTTTTACACCCAAAGATCCCACTCTGGGATGTGACCAGCTTCTCTAGTTAGTTTCCGGACTTATATATCTAGAAAGTCCCACTTCGGACAAACCGAAGGGAATCTTTGTAATAGTAGTGTACTTATGTGTTTTGTGCATTCAGTATGCACCATTCGAAGGGAGGCCATCAATTTTCAACCCTTTCTGACTTCATTTGCTATTTTCATGCATTTACTGATTTTTTTGAGCTAAATGACCCTGAAATTGATAAGCACTACAAATGAACCCTGAAAAAGTTGAAAGTTGGCATGGTATCATCATTTCACCCACATAGCATGTGCTAAAAAGTTGAGAGGGTTACGGCAAAAACTGGATGCACTTCGTGTACAAAATGGACACTGTCTTTCGAAGTATCAGGGTTTCAGACGAAACCTCGCCTGTTACAAAGGCATTTCATTTTTTTAACTTATTTCAACTTCGGACTTTTTGTGCGTTCAGTATGCACCATTCGAAGGGAGGCCATCAATTTTCAACCCTTTATGACTTCATTTGCTATTTTTCATGCATTTACTGATTTTTTTTGACCTAAATGACCCTGAAATTGATAAGCACTACAAATGAACTCTGAAAAGGTTGAAAATTGGCATGGTATCATCATTTCACCCACATAGCATGTGCTAAAAAGTTGAGAGGGTTACGCCAAAAACTGGATGCACTTCGTGTACAAAATGGACAATCTCTTTCGAAGTATCGGGGTTTCACACGAAAACTCGCTTGTTACAAAGGCATTTCATTTTATTAACATATTTCAACTCCAGACTTTTTGTGCATTTAGTATGCACCATTCGAAGGGAAGCCATCAATTTTCAACCCTTTCTGACTTCATTTGCTATTTTTCATGCATTTACTGATTTTTTGAGCTAAATGACCTTGAAATTGATAAGCACTACAAATGAACTCTGAAAAGGTTGAAAGTTGACATGGTATCATCATTTTACCCACATAGCATGTGCTAAAAATTTGAGAGGGTTACGACAAAAACTGGATGCACTTCGTGTACACAATAGACAATCTCTTTCGAAGTATCACAGTTTCAGACAAAAACTCGTCTGTTAGAAAGGCATTTCATTTTTTAAATAACGTAAGAATTACAAAATTGGATATAATGATAAAACACGATAATATTAAACAGTAGAACAAGAATCACTCGAAAATCTATTTTTAAAGTAAAGTTATTCACAAACTAGTGATTCACACAAATTTCAAATCATTCAAATTTAAACTATTCGAATTTGAAAAATACTGCCACTAACAGAAAGTTTATAAATTTTTTGACCTAACACAAAAAGATTCACTCATTAACTCTCAATAAAGAACAAAAAAACTCAAAAATGATAGAAAATAAGTAAAGCGAAAAAATGAAAAATAAATTAGAAAAATCCCGCCTACTAGGCCGCCATGGCCGGCATACGACTAGAAATCCAACATGGGCCAGGATGCAGGCCTGCAAGGCCTAGTAGGACCACAAGGAATCGTAGTAGAGGTAGGCCCAGAAGGCCTGCATTAGAGAGGAGCTCAATGCAGTGCCCGCGCCGGGGCTTATAAACTGGCCGAGGCACCCCTCGACTACCGAGGTGGGACTAAACTCCCACTGCAGTGCGTCGTGCCAGGAACACCCCTTTAGTCACGGTTGGTGGCTCCAACCGCGACGAAAGACCCCCCCACCCTTTAGTCGCGGTTGGAGTCACCAAATGCGACTAAAGGGTTTCGCTTCCCACCGCTTCGGCTGGTGAAATTCACCTTTAGTCGCGGTTGGTGGCTCCAACCGCGACTAAAGGGGGGTCTTTAGTCGCGGTTGGAGCCACCAACCGCGACTAAAGGCCTCCTTATATATACACCATCACTGTCTCGCCTCCCCGATGCTGCCCGCGCCGTTGCCGTCTCGCCTCCTCGCGCCAATCTCCGACGCCCCCCGCGCCCGTTCCTCCCCGAGCCCGGCCTGACGCCGCCCGGACGCCGCCCAGCACCTGTTCCTCCGGTCCCGAGCTCTTCACCGTTGCCGCCCCGACTCGCCTCGCCTTGCCGTCGCCCCGCTGTGAGCTCCCCCCTCTCCCCTCTCCCCGTCCCCTGTGCCGCCATGGCGGCCGCCGGCCTCTCACCGGCCCGACCCCCCCAATTTTGATGAACACACACACAATTTTTGATAATTAGATGATTAGATGTATAGATGATTAGATGCAAGAATTTTGATGTATAGAAAAAAATTATGGAATTTTGACATTTGACGAATTTGGACATAGATGCATGAATTTTGACAATTTTTTCAATAGATGATTAGTTAGGTGTATACAAAAAAGTGAAGGAATTTTGACATTTGAGGAATTTTTACATTTTGATCCAATGTATGTATAGAAAAAAGTTGATGAATTTTGACATTTGATCCAATGTATAGCAATTAGTAGTTGCAAAAGTTGCATATTTTAATGTTGTATTTGCAAAAGTTTGTTATATATATGTATTAATTTGCAAGTAGTATTTTTTATGTATTTGCAAAAGTCGCGGGTCGTAAGGTTAAGAGATTCTGTTAGGATTCTGAAGGTTCCTCGTATATAAGAAATCACAATCAAGCATTTAAAAAATGTTTAATTTGCATAGAATTTCTTCTCGGAGTCAACGATGCCTGGCCCCCATCCTCGTCGTCGACTCGTTCACGACGACGTCCTGCTTTAGAGGGGAAACGTTTGGGACTGGGCCCCGCCAGGCTGGCATTGGGAGGTGCTACCTTCAGGGGCACGCAGCTTGGTGAGGAACCCGGGTCCCGTCATCGACCCGGATCTTCTTTGGTGGCGTTCGCATGGGCCACTGTTGATGCGGAGGTAGCCGGGCCCGCCGGAGGTGGTACGCCACCGTGTTAGGGAGGAGGACGAGCACGTCCTTCGGTACATGGATGCATTGGACGTCAGGTTCTCCAATACCTGGCAGGTTCTTCAGGGATCTCACCCGAGCTATGATCCTGTCATAGTTCCTTCTCTTTGGGTGTCCACCGCCTGTCGCGCGAGACGTCAACTGGATCTGTAGTAGTGATATTATATAATTAATAATATTTGAGATGTAGTAGTGATAATATTCGAGATGTATTCGAGATATATTCGAGATTATATTTGATAATATTCGAGACGATTTATTCGAGATTATATTCGATGATGCATATTATGTACTATGATTCACTTTTCCTTATTGATTGCATGCATTCTAATTTGAATACTATATTGTTTTATCTTTCTTCTGAGTTAGTTAAATATAAGCTATGGACAATACCGGCAGAGAACGAGAAGAGGCTCTGTTCAACATCATACGCTCCACGAGCCTAGAGCATGAACATGAAGAGGATGACGGCTCGCAATATCTGAACAATTCCGGTGAGGGTTGTATGTTTGATGAAGACAAGAGAATAGATGAATTCGACAATGATGTTGACCAAGAAAATGTTCTTCAAATAACAAACACCGTCGAGGTATATTTATTATATAAGCCATCCGGTGATCATTACATGTCTTAATTGAGTTGTATATGTATTAACGAATTGATCTTTCTCCTTTTAGACCTCTGGATTGAGCGAATCTTCCACAAGCGATAGGGAAGTTCGAGGCCCGGCCAGAAAGTTGGCCCTGGCGTAAAGTTTAGCATCGATTCCATCAATACATCAACTGGCGAATCGCTTGAACCTAAGAAAAATGTGACCAAGTTCAAGAATCAATGCGGAGTTATTGTCAGGGACCAAATCCCGATATCCACACAAGAATGGAAAAAGCCAGCAAAGGGAGATCGAGAAGGAGTTACTTTTGTCGATGAAAGAGCAATAGATGTGCTTTGGACCGAGCTGATGTCACATTGCACACTACCAGATAATTTGACAGATACAGATCTGAATAAAGTCAGAAACTATGCTCTTAAAAAGATGATGATCGCATTCAACACCTTCAAGAAAAATGGATGGGATGCAACGTCAAAGCAAACAAGATGACTCCAAAATTCGAGGGAGCACCGGTGAAGGCAAAAGATCACTGGGACGATTTCATGAAGTTCAAGGAATCGGAACTAGCTAAGGAACGGTCGAGAAAGAACAAGATTAATGCTGCGAAAAAAGCAGTGGCACCATACTCTGGCCCAGGTGGCTACCAGACGGTCCTGCCAAAGTGGGATCAATCCGAAAAAGATATGATTAGTGCAGAGGTCACTCCAGTTACAGTGACCTGGCCCTTGAGGTGCAGGACATGGTTTTATGCGCATGGGACGAAGTTGGACCCAAAGACAGGGGCTATTATGGTGAAGGCAAGTCTTAAAAAAGTGACACACAAATTTCTGATTAAAATCGAAGAAGCTCGAACGGGGGTGTGCACGCCTAACATAGAGGACGACGATCTTACGCGCGCCCTGAAGAATCCTGAACACCCGAGAAGAACACGAGGCAAAGGCGTTGTTCCATGGTTTGAGGGGTTTGTGGGTTGGAACGACGACTACAGAAGTCGTGCGAGAAAGAAGATGTAGGAGGAGAAGAAGAAGGAGGAGGAAGCACTACGCCTTGAAGGCCTCGAATCAAAGCACCTGGAGTTAGAATCCAGAGTCAGGCGGCAGTAGGAGCAGATCAACTCACTTAGCCAGGAAAGGGCGTCTCAATGACAGCATGAGCAGATCGATCCAGCATTGGATACCACCATCCCATCTATGCCGAGAAGCAACGTGGTTCTGCCCCAGCCGATATCGATGACGATGCACTGCTAGCTAGCTACCCTGTGGATGATATAAAAGATAGGAATAACTGTGAGATACACATGAAAGTGAAGAACTTATCCATGAAGGTGGCGGACGGATATGCTTTAGGAAATCCCCCAGAAGCATCTTTCCATTGCAATCCCATTCCAGCTGGCTATGCTCGTGTCGGGGTTGATGAAGTGTTGTCAGCATATCACACACTACAACTTAACATTCCTGGAGGTGACGAGGAGAGAACACTGGGAGAGGCCATGCATCGTATCATTCTACGGAAAAAGGATTGCATCGTCTTTCCAAGGCCAATTCTACGGAAAAAGGATTGCATCGTCTTTCCAAGGCCACTGACTCCTCCTCCAAGTCCGCCGCTGCGTCAATCGACTCCTCCTCCTCCTCCAAGTCCGGCACCGCGTCAGCCGAATCCTCCTCCAAGTCTGGCATGATGTCAGCCAACTCCTCCTCCTTCAAGTCCGGCACCGCATCAGTCGACTCCTCCTCCACGTCCAGCACGGCATCAGCGTGCTCCGTCGACTCAGCATGATCCATCGCCTAAGCAACAACAGAAGAGAGAGGCCGCAGCTACGACGACTACCAGTACAATAGGAAAGAAATACAAATATGGTCCAAGCCTCAAGCCTCTTTAGAAGTTCCCTTACCACTTGACCGACAAGAAACTCGATAGCGTAGTGGATGCCAATTTGAAGGCCCATTTTGGACCGAAACCGCCCCAACCGCGAAAGGAGAAAGTACCTGAGCATGTCTCACAACACTTCATTGATATGGCTCGACCAGCTCAGAAGGACAACGACTATGTGCGGTCTATCAAGAAGTCATATCTTGCAGGACAAAAGGAGTCGAGCTCGAGCTCGAGCGAAGGAGTTGGCAAAAAGCGGGAAAACTATCCCCCAGCTGGGAGAGCAGATAGTGCAATCGACCCCCCCGCTCATTGTACAAACACCTGTGAGTACCGCTGGTCGGCCAGAAGTAACCGAAGAACATATTAGGATGGCTAAAGAGGCCGGTGTCACTGTTGAACAACTCCTAGGCCTTGAGGAAATCCCCGTGCTTAAAGAGTCAGAAGTAAAATATCAATATGCCCGCGGCAAACCTCTGGTCAAGCATGAAGATGTCAAGCTTCTACCAACGAGAATGTATGATTTGCGTACGTGGTACATGCAAATAACAGCAAATACCAATGAAGAGTCCCTCATGGTGAGAGTCAAAGAGAGGCATTACTTCCATAAAAAAGATGTGTGGATTCATTATGCAGAGTTGTTTTAGTTATTCAATCAAGACGCACTCGACAAATCTTTAGTCAGTTGCTATTGTTTGTAAGTGATTTCTTTCTATAATTTAAGTCTCTAGCTAGTTGTGCTCTCGTTCATTACCTGGAATTATCTTCACTATATTCGTTTCTGTGGTATTGTGCAGAATGAAGATGTATGAAATGAAACAAGCTGGACGCTATGGCATTGGGTTCATTGACCCAAATACGATTAATCAAAGGATATGAGAAACTTCATATTCGAGAAAACACACAGAGAAAGCCATGTTAGATTTTTTGAAGCATCTAAACACCCAA